>PVJS01004775.1:0-67289 GCA_004027185.1 Glis glis
CGGCCCTATTTTTTTTATACTTTATTTTGAAACCGGGTCTCACGAAGTTGCAGAGGGCCTCACTAGGTAGAGAGAGAGAGAGAGAGAGAGACAGGGAGAGAGAGAGAGACAGGGAGAGAAAGAGAGAGAGAGCACGCGCGCGCGCGTGCGCGAGCTGAAGCTGGCTGCGAACCCGGTTCCTCTGGTCTCCGCCTCCCAAAGTACTGGGATTACAAGCGTGCACCACCACGCCCGGCTGTCAGTGTAGTTTTGATTTCTATTTTTCTTAGTGAAATTAAATGTATTTCAGCAGTTATCTACTCAGATATTTACTATGAATGACTATTGTTTGCCCATCTTTCTGTTGTCAGCTTATATGTTATATATTAGGGACACCAGCCCTTGGTGATATGAGTTTGAGTGATTTTTCTAGTTTGCTGTTTATCTTTTGGCCCTATTTATGGTGTTGTTTTGTTTTGTTTTGTTGTGGCACTAGGAATTGAACCCAGGGGCATTCTACCTCCGAGCTACACCCCCAGCCCGTTTTTCTTTTTTGTTTGGAAACAGGGTCTTGCTAAGTTACTGAGAGCTCGCTATGTTTATGAGGCTGTCCTCGAACCTGCAATCCTCCTGTCTCAGCCTCCCAAGTACTGGGATTACAGGCGTGCACCACCATGCTAGCTGTTTACGTTTTTTGATATGCAGAAAAATATTTGCATATATATTTCTATTTGTATTTATATTTATATTTGTGTGTGTGGTACTAGGGATTGAACCCAGGCCCTCACAAATGCTAGGCAAGCACTGTACCACTGAGCTACATTGCCAGCCCTACAGAAATGTATTTTTTGGGGGGATAGTACTGGGGATTGAACCCAGGGGTATTCTACCTCTGAGCTACACCCCCAGCCCAATTTTATTTCTTATTTGGAAACAGGGACTCACTGAGTTGCAGAGGGCCTCGCTAAGTTGTCGAGGCTGGCTTCGATCTTGCGATCCTCCTGTCTCCGCCTCCCAAGTGCTGGGATCACAAGCGTGCGCCCCCACGCCTGGCTCAGAGATGTATTTTTGTGCAGTGACATGTAGCAGCCATTTCTTCTGCAGCTCCCGGATTCACTGCATAGTGACAGATTCCCTGTGTTGGATAAGAGTTATTCTCCCAGTGTTTCCTTCTTGTGCTTTTATGGCTTAATTTTTTAAATTATTAAGTCCAATACGTTTTGGAATTTATCCCAGGAAGTGGTGTTCAGCTTTATTTTTAATATCTAAAAAGCAATAATATACTTATCCACTTTAAAATTTCCTGGGTTTTAAAAGTTTATCATTTGGGGACTGAGGGTATAGCTCAACGATAGAACTTAGCATGCAAGAACTTAGTGTACCTGAGGCCCTGGGTTCAATCCCCCATACTTCCTAAAAGAAGTTTATCATTTTAATTTAAATATCTGAGCCAGGCGTGGTGGCGCACGCTTGTAATCCCAGCACTTGGGAGGCTGAGACCGGAGGATCCTGGTTCGCGGCCAGCCTCAGCTACTTAGTGAGGCCTCTGCAACTTAGTGAGACCCTGTTTCAAAATAAAGGATAAAAAATAGGGCCGGGAGTGGAGCTCAGAGGTAGAATGCCCCTGGGTTCAATCCCTGGTACCGCAAAAAAAATAAAAAATTCTGGTTACTAGTAAGGTTTTTGCATCCTTTCATCAATTAACTAACTGTTCATTAATTGTATTTATGGTTTTTAGGTTTTCCTTTTAGCTGGGCACAGTGGCACACACCTGTGATCCCAGCTACTTGGAGGCTGAGGCAAGAGGATCACAAATTTGAAGCCAACCTGGGCAACTTAGGGAGACCCTGTCTCAAAATAAATTATTTTCTTTTTTTTTTTTTTTGCGGTACCGGGGATTGAACCCAGGGGCGTTCTACCTCCGCACTACACCCCCGGCCCTATTTTTTATACTTTATTTTGAAACCGGGTCTCACGAAGTTGCGGAGGGCCTCACTAGGTAGAAAGAGAGAGACAGGGAGAGAAAGAGAGAGAGAACTGAGGCTGGCCACGAACCCGGATCCTCCGGTCTCCACCTCCCAAAGTACTGGGATTACAAGCGTGCGCCACCACGCCCGGCAATGATTTTCTTTGTATCTCATTAATAAAAACCTCCTTGAGGTCTGTGTCTCATAAACATCGATGGTTATTAGTATCTTGATTTTTTTTTTCCTGTGATGATCTCCAGAGTAATCATGCCCACTGTTGTACTGGGTTAAAAAAATTAAGATTATTGTAGAAACTGTTATGTGATTCCATTTTCTCATGAAACACAAATTATGAAGAACACTGTGGTCCTTGAGATTGATTCTGTCTTTGGTGTATGCCATAGAAATTTTCTTAAATTTAGTTTTTTTTTGTGTGTGTGTATGTGTGTATTACTAGGGATTGAACCCAAGGGTGTTCTACCTCTGAACTATACCCCCAACCCTATTTTATTTTTTATTTTGAAGCAAGGTCTCACTAAGTTGCAGAGAGCATTGCTAAGTTGCTGAAGATGACCGCAAACCTGTGATCCTCTTGTGTCAGCCTCCCAAGTACTAGGATTACAGGCATGTGCCACCATGCCCAGCTCAGAGTTTGTATAAATTAGAATTGAATTGTGTAGGTCACTGACTCTTGAATTTTCTCTGATCATGCAATCAGTTCTTTGGGGTCTATGGTTGATGGAAGTCAATAGTTAGTATCCTGACTCTTTAGCTGTGCCCAGTGGCTCACCATACGCTTTTTGTCTCCTTATTCTACAAACAAAACACCATAAACAGAGCCAATGAAGAGATTGCTCAGGTTCGCACAAAGGCAAAGGCTGAGAGTGCAGCTCTGCATGCGGGACTCCGGAAGGAGCAGATGAAGGTGGAGTCCCTGGAGAGGGCCCTGCAGCAGAAGGTATGGCAGGGGGCTGAGTCTTTGTCCTCCCAGTGGCTCCTTGGTCCTTGTTGTGCTTAGGGGGCCTCCATGAAAGTGGCCTCGCCTCTTTATTCAGATGCTTCAACCCAGCTCCTGTGTGAAATGATTCAGGGGAGACAGACAAGTCACCATTACCTTTCCAGACATATCGTACAGGAGCCATCCACAGGCAGGGTACAGAGAGGAAGTTGCATTTTAACTGAATTTCAGGGGACCAAAGCCTTCCTAGTTGGGGTCATGAGGCTTTCTTTCCTTCCGTTTGTTTTTTGTGCAATACATGAAGCCATCCTCCCCTTTCATTGCTTTAGACCATCAATTCTCAATTAGGGGCAATTTCTCCCTCCACAGGGCATGAGGCGATGTCTGGAGAGTAATTGGCTGTCATGACTGGGAGATGCTAATGGCGTCTAGTGGGCAGAACCCAGGGATGCTGCCTAATACCTAGCAATGCGCAGTGTGGCCCCCGCACCATAGATCTCCCAGCCCGTAATGTCAGTAGCATGGATGCAGAGAAACTCCTCTGTAGATGAATGGAAATCAGTGGTAGCAGCATTCATTCTTTCTCACTACTCAGCAGTTTTTAGCTTTTGGTTTTTTGTCTCCACTTGTGTACTCATGCCTGTGACATCCATTCAGCTGGAGCATGAGGTCTGATGACCCCTTAGTGTTCCCTGGGATACTCAGACTCCAGAATTCAGGCCCCAAGAAGCTGAGGGACTGGGTGAGACTTAGAGACTTGTGTTTCTAGCAAATATTGTGCCTATGATAACAAGAAACTTGGAAACTGAGATGTTCGCAGACAGGCTACAGAGGGCTGAAGACTACCCTCACCCTCTACTCAGTTAAGCCGGACACTGTGAGGACATGCACATTTTCCAGGGGAGAAGGAATACAGTTTTCCTTTCTTTAAAGGCTCCCTAGTGTAGAAGAGTGAAGAATGAATGAGTTAGGATGTCTAGGTAGGGTCTAGCCAGTCCTTGGACTCTCTGGCTTTAATTACCTTTATCTTAGAACACACAGTGGCTTGCATAATCATATTATCTGTCTTTCAGAACCAAGAAATTGAAGAACTGACAAAAATTTGTGACGAGCTAATTGCAAAGCTGGGAAAGACTGACTGAGATTCTTCCCATTAGTTCAGATCTGCATTTGGCTGCTTTTGTCGTGACCACAGTTATCTTGCCTTATCCAGGAATAATAGCCCCTTAGCAGAGAAGAAGAAGAAAAAAAACTTTAAAAAAAAGCACATGCCTCCTGCTGCCTGTCCCGCTTTGCTGCCGACGCAACAGCCCAGGAAGACATCTTGCATGTGGCCGGGTCAGGGAGTGTGGCCCAACAGCACTGAGCCTGCTGCCGCTCCCCAGATGTGGGTCAGACGGGCTGCAGGTCTGCTTTGTGATTTTTCGGTCTTTGGTTTGTCCTAACATCATCCTTACTTTTCCCAGGCTCGCTAAATTTGTGATTTTGTGGCCACTGTTTGGGGTCCTCTCCTCTACAATCTGTCTGATATTTTCGTCATCTATTTAACCTTTTAACTTTCAATTTCAGCAGTTTTATTGGAGGAGATAATTTGGCCTATTGTTCCAGTTTATGAACAAGAAGGGGCTCCGAGTACCCTTTTATATACACACTCTCACTTGTACACCTGTATCTGTATATGCTGCTGCTTTTCCCCTGAAGCATAGTCACATAAGAACTTCTCTATAGAAAGACATATTTCATAAATGTAAAACTATTTTGACACAGAACCCTAGCTTCAAGTACCACATTAAGAATTTGGGGGTGTGGAGTCACACGCCTGTAGGAGCATCGCTTGAGCCTAGGAATTTGGGGCCAATCTGGGCAGCATAGTGAGACCCTGTCTCAGAAGTAATAAAAAAGAAAAGGATTTAGGGGTATGGAAGATGTGAAGGCCCCAAACTTGGGTTTCACATTACAGGGAAGATTTTTTGCCATTCTACTTTGTTGCCCTGTCATTTGAACACCCCCTGGGTATGGCCCTTTGGCCCTTCAGCCTCAGACTCAAAGTGCTGCCTGCTTTCTGCAGTGCAGGACCCGCTTACAGGGGTTGGCGAGCCCTCCCTGAGTCCCCTGTCTCTTCTGCTTCCATTTGTCAATACAAAGCGATTTCTCACCTTCATTATCTATTTGAAGCATGCAAAGACAAATCTACTTGTGAAAGGTTTAGATGACCTTATATCATAGCCCCGTTACTGATTGTAAGGTGTAGAAAGAGTTGGGGTTTTTGTCTTCACAGGAGTGGTACATTGTTCTTTAAAAAAAAGCAAAAAATCCTTTCAATCTTAATGTATAATTTTTTAACAAAGCAGACAGTAAAAATAATGTGGCCCATTCCCAAAATCAGTGCATTGTGCACATGTTTGAACAAAGACAGTTGGAACACTGGGGTAGAGAGCGGAGCAAGGAGAAGGTCTGGACAGATAAAACCAAGTTCCTCCATACTCTTGCTGGACTCAGTTCAGAGTGGTGGGATGTTAACCCCAAAATGGGAATTTCCCACATGATGCCAGTGAGTTCCCTTTCATTCCATAAGGCAAAACCAAATCCATGCAACTGTTTTAAAGCGCTCTTTTGTCTTAATCTTACACCCGGAGAATCTTCATGGTAATATGCACTATATTCAGTACATGTACATTTTCCTACTTCTCTTGTAAAACTGTTGCATGAGCCAACTCCAGCAATGAATTGTGCCTCGTGGAGAACCTCTATAGATCTTTAAAAAATGAGTATTTCTTTAGCAGTGTATCACCCACGTGGGTGCAATCTTTAGCCCCAGGGAAGTCAATAATGTCTTTTAAAGCCAGAAGTCACATTTACCAATATGCATTTATCATAATTGGTGCTTAGGCTGTATTTTAAAGCCTATTGTCTTAACATTTTGTACAAAAAAAATTATCTGTAGTTGGAGAAGTGGCTTGACAATCATTTGGGCTTTGAAAGTAGTCACTGTGGTTTAAGTTGAATGTTGTACCAGTAGTCAGGTAGCAAGTACATGTGTCTCCTGGTGGTCTGACCACTTTTCTTTCTTAGTCCTGTGCCACAGGAGAAGTTAATTTTGCAGAAAGAAACGTTGCAAAACCTTTTACTGCTGTGTTTTGGTGACATGTTCATGCTTACTTGTTTTTTGTGGCTCTGTTTTAAGTATGAAAGGCTTATAGTGATCTCCATTATACATCCATAGTCATCCTTTTTTCCCCTTCTTTTTAACTTGTTTTTGCAGTGGTGGGGATGGAATCCAATGCCTCACACGTGCTAGGCATGCTGTACCACTGAGCTACATCCCCAGCCCCATCATCTGTTTAAGCTTATTGTATGTTTTAAAAGTACTCTGTGCCATGTGTGGTGGTGCATGCTTGTAATCCCAGTACTTGGGAGGCTAAGAGAGGAGGATCATGGGTTCGCGGCCAGCCTCAGCTACTTGGTGAGGCCCTCAGCAACTTAGTGAGACCCTGTTTCAAAATAAAGAATAAAAAATAGGTCTGGGGGTGGAGCTCAGAGGTAGAATGCCCCTGGGTTCAATCCCCAGTATTACAAAAAAAAAAAAGTACTCTGTGCCGTATGTTAGAACAGAGGTGACGTCAGCTCTTCCCTAGCATACTGGAGGAAGAGAACCTCTAAAAGCTAGACCCTAGTGAATGAAGTTGCTGCACAAGGAACACAAAAGGGCCTTCGTTAAGTAATACTTGCCACTGACCTCAGTTGTGACCATTACAAGGAAATGTCCATCGTCCTAATTGAACAGATGGATGCTCTCCAACAAGAATAAAAATGTAGCTTGTACAGCTGGCACATCAAGATAATATACAAGGCAGAATTAAGGATATTTATTTTTCTTTAAAATTAAGCCCTCCTCACCCAGGCATGGTGGCACATGCCTTTACTCCCAGTACTTGGGAGGTTGAGACAGGAGGATTGCAGGTTCGAGACCAGCCTCAGCAACCTAGCAAGATCCTGTTTCAAAAACAAAAAATAAAATGGACTGGGGGTGTAGCTTGGAGGTAGAATATCCCTGGGTTCAATCCCTAGTATCACAAAATAAATACCCCCTCCCAAAAAAGAAGAAGAGAGTAACAATAAGTACAGAGTTTGCTTCAACACGTGTGAGAGCCAAATGACTTGTTAGGCAATTAAAATCCCTGTTACAACAGTGAAGAGGGAAACAGGAGGAAGGTGCTGGCCTAGATAGTGGTTTGGGAATATCAGGTGGTCTTGAGAGATCTGAATCCAGAGCCATTTCTTTACTTCCTGATTCTGCCAAAGCTTTGATCTAGCAGCGTTTTGATAGAAGACAGACCGAACTAGTAGGCTAGATAGTGGGTCTCAGACATCCTGAAATTTACTTGCATGAGCTCCTTGAAGCCAGTGACTCACCTAAACCTTTTGTTGTGTAAAACTACTCTGGAAATATTGAGAAGCTGAGTATTCTCATACGGTTTCTAGCTTCTTCAGACCAGCCCAAATTAGATGTGCAGAAGCACATGATGGTAAAAACTGAGGATTTGGTAGCCTTCCAGAATGGTGTGGAATCTAAGAGACGATTCATGTGTCCTTTTGGAGGCTAGCTCAGGTTGAATTTTTTTTTCCAGCCAGTGACCCTCCCTATCCACACTTGGTACAACCCCCCACACAAACACTTAGCTATAGATTAGACAGTGCTGATTAATTCTAAGTACAACAGGGAGTATAACTGTCCCAGGTGTTCCTGGTGCTACGCAGCCGATTGCAGCGCTCACTTTCATAAAAGGTTGCAGGCCCTGGAGGGCCCTGCGGCTCACTGAGGGTTTTAAGAACGAGTGTTGGTGAGTGTGAGTGAGTGAGCGTTCCACAGCGCCCTTTTCTCTCTGGTCCTCCTTGGTAGCGCGTCATGCATTGTTCAGGACTCCCTGTTGTCTCCTTGTGGTTGTGTGAGTATATGAGCTTGTCTCGGACTTGAGTTTCCTAGCTTATCCTCTTGAGAAGAGAGAAACTAGGTATTCAAAGAGTAAACGATTCAGGCAAGTGATGTTAAAGTAAAGATGTATATATTCTGGAGAATTTTAACAGATTGCTATTTGCTTATTAAAGAACAAATACAGTCTGGGAATCCCAGAATGTCAAGCCAAAGGTCTAAGAAGTCATCTTTCAAAGATTTCATTAAGGAATTATTTTGAGGAGACCTCTGTTCCAAATGGTTTGACTGGCCTCCTGATTCGAGTTATTTTTAAAAAGCAATTTACAGGGGCTGGGGTGTAGCTCAGAGCTAGAACACTTGCCTAGGACACATGAGACCCTGGGTTCCATCCTCAGCACTGGGGAAAAAAGGAAAAGAAGAGCAATTTACCACTCAGTCCTCGAGTCTCCCGTACAGTTGAGATAATGGAACTGGCACAGTAGGCCCTTCTCTCCAAGGGTCTCCTCTGGAAGGTTATGCACATGGCAGCAGTCCCCAGTGGAGACCCACTCCCTAATGCCAGAGCTTGAATCTGGAGACTAAAGATTGCACTTTTCGTAGTTTTTCATCCAAATACAATCCCATTTCTGTGCCTCTTAGCATGCAGTTAGATGTGGACAAACAAGATTCCTAAGGAATGACTTTATTAACTGTAATATGGTTACAGCTATTATATAGATATATACTCTGGTTATAGTTCTAATATGGAGATGTTGCGTGCAATGCTGGCCCCTGGCAGTCTGTCTGCGCTTTAACCTGTAGGAGGCCGGGCTCGCGGTGGAGGTGTGGCCTGAACTTTCCCTGGACGACTCTTCACCCTACAGCTGTCAGGACGCCACTCTCCCTTTCTGGGATATACTCCAAAAAGTACTTCCTAGTCACATTGTTAGCTCATATTCTCTATTTACAAATGATTTTCAAAAGGACCTATAAAGATTTGAACTCTGAAGCCACGCCCAGTCCAGACAGGGCAGGTCACCACACCCCAGCCTCAGCCTTAGCCTCACCCTTGTCTGGGACGGGATCCAGGCATTTTCTTAAACCTCAGAGGTAGCAGTGAACTTTTCAGTATTGCCGTTAGCAAGTGTGTGTTTGCCAATAGATACCCATTGTACTAATGTGCCAACAAGTAACTGTTTATTGCACATCTGCTTCCACTGTGCCCCGCGTGTGAGGAGCCCTCACCTGGGGTGTGGCCAGTGCTGCACTGACTACTGCTATCAGGATTGTGCTGTGTGGAGTAATCACCTTCATAAATTTTATATACATAGTAATTTCCCTTTTTATATGTAAGGTAAATATTTGTAAAAGTTATACTCACACAAATGAAATTATTATAATGATTACTAATATATTTTTTCCATGTTTCATTGCCTGAATAAAAACTGTTTACCACTGTTAGATCTGGGTATGTGTGGTGGTGTTTTTTTCTGGTTATAAATCATTTTATCCCCAAGTGTGAAAATTTACAGCAGCCTCGCTTGTTTTTACAAGTTCCATATTTCAGACCAAGAGTATTAAAGATGGCATTTTTCCCTACACTCATTTTGTGGGGTTTTATGCATTTGGCATGGGTGTGTAATTAAAAACAAAACAAACTTAGGAGTTCAGACCTTGCTATATAAATGCCCACGACTTTGCATCTGTGCAAACCAAGTTTTTAGCTGGGTGCTTCTTGGTTATGCTTAGAGACTGGCTGTCTGACTGGTTCAGGGACACAGGATATCCAGAGCTGTATAAACATTACAGTCCACAGAAAATAGTTGACGTTTTTTGTTTCTTCTAGATTAACACCAGGAAAAACTTTTTCAATACTGACCAGGAGGCCAGCTTTCCACTTGAAGGGGTAGGGGAGCAGGCAGGAAGTTTCCTGGGCTGTATTTTTGGAAAACAGGATAGTCAAAGGTCCATTGTACAACTTAGGTGGGGATCCCAGAAGGAAGCGCACTGTCACTTTCTGTTCGCCCATCCTGAGACATTGTAGCCTGTGAAGTTCCTAAAAGGAGTGCTGCTCACCAGTGTGCCCTGAACTGCAAATGGAGACTCGAGCAAGCACTGAGGGCGGCCTGGCCCTGCCATCTGCAGAGCGCTAAGGACAGGAGGAACCTTGTTTTCTGTGAGTTATTGGGGAAAATAGGGTGGAAGTTTGCCGTCTACTCTCTTAGAGAATTTTATTCTTACATAATTTAAGACCAGTGTTTCTTTCCCTCCCTCCCTTCCTTTTTCTTTCAAACAATGGGGACTGAACCCAGGCCCTCACACATGCTAGGTAAATGCTCTACCACTGAGCTTTTTTATTTATTTTGAGAAAGTCTTGCTAAGTTGCCCAGGCTGGCCTTGAACTTGTCATCCTCCTGCCCAGCCTCCTGGGTAGCTGGGATAATAGGCCGAGTGCCACTGCGCCCAGCCCACCAGTGTTTTCTACACTTACAGGGGACCACAGGGTCATCTTAGAGGCAATCAAAAATTTTGGGGGGTAAGTTCCAGCAGTGGATGCCAGGGCCTTCCACATGATAGGCACATGTTCTGCCACTGAGCTATATATCCCAATGGCAACCGATCATTCGTTCATTCACTCACTCACTCATTTATTTATTTATTTATTATTTACTTTGTGGTTTTGGGGATTGAACACAGAGGCATTCTACCTCCAAGCGATACCCCCAGCCCTTTTCTTAATTTTTGTTTTGAGACAGGGTCTGGCTAGGTTGCTGAGCACTGCTAAATTGCTGAGGCTGGTCTTGAACCTGTGATCCTCCTGTCTCAGCCTCCCAAGTACTGGGATTACAGAAGTGTGTCACCATGCCTGACTGCAATCAATATTTTAATAAGAGAAACTTCAGCTGGGCGTGGTGGCACACGTTTGTAATCCCAGTGCATGGGAGGCTGAGACAGGAGGATCACAGGTTTGAGGCCAGCCTCAGCAACTTAGTGAGGCTCACATCAACTTAGTGAGACCTGTTTCCAAATGAAAAATAAAATAGGGCTGGGGGTGTAGCTCAAAGGTAAAATGCCGTGTGTTCAATCCCTAGCACCACACACACAATAAAAAGAACAACAGCAAATATTAGAAGTCATGGCACAAGTTAAGGACAAGTGTTAGTTTATGAAATTAGTTTCAGATGCAAAAGTATGTCTACTAGGTCATGACAAAATACTACTTTTTTGTTAGAGCTGTGTAATCCAAGTATGGAAAGGCCTGATCAAAGTAACTTAAGTCCTTTTACAATGAAAACTGAGGCCCAGAGAGAGGAGTAATATGGCCAAGCTTGTATGTTAGTGGACACTGTTGTTGTCACTGAAAATAGCCCAAAAAACAAAAACCAAACCTAATAGCCAGTCTTTTAAGCTCTTGAGAGCCAAGTCCTCTTAGGTTCATATAGTATTTATAACATTTCCTAAATGTATAAGCATCTAAGGATCAATCAATAGCAAATACTGTTTTGTATTTTTTATATGTATATATACTGGGGATTGAACCCATGGGCATTCTACCTCTGAGCTACACTCCTAACCCTTTTTTAATCTTTATATCATTAATTATTATTATTATTATTATTATTAATTATTGGTACTGGGGATTGAACCCAAGGACATTGTACCTCTGAGCTACACCCAGCCTTTTTTTTTTTTTTTTTTTTTTTTTTTTGCGGTACTGGGGATTGAACCCAGAGGCATTCTAGCTCCAAGCTACACCCCCAGCCCTAATTTTTATTCTTTATTTTGAAACAGGGTCTCACTAGATTGCAGAGGGCCTCACTAAGTAGCTGAGGCTGGCCATGAACCTGTGATCCTCCTGTCTCAGCCTCCCAAGTACTAGGATTACAAGCATGTGCCACCACGCCCAGCTTTTATTCATTATTTTGAAAAAGGATCTTGCTGAGTTGCTGAGGATCTTGCTAAATTGCTGAGGCTGGCCTCAAACCTAGGATCCTCCTTTCTCTGCCTCCCAAGTACTGAGATTACAGGCATACACTACTATGCCCAGCTCACAGAGGACTTTTTATGCACTAAGTGAATTATGTCTTCCTCATCTCAAGGAATATTTCAAAGCATATCAGAAAAGCCTTTGCAGCTGGGCGTGGTGGTACATGGCTGTAATCCCAGTACTTGGGAGGCTGAGACTGAAGGATCGCAGATTTGGTGAGACTCATCAACCTAACTCATCAACCTAGTGAGACCCTGTTTCAAAATAAAATAGGGCTGGGGGTGTAGCTTGGAGGTAGAATGCCCCTGGGTTCAATCCCTAGTAACACACACACACACACACACACACATGCGCGCGCACGCCTTTGCAAAATCCTATCACCAAAGTTCACAAGTGTGAGAATATGAAGCCGAGTCAAAGATGCATAATCAGCTACACTATACTGAAGATGTAGTATTAGGGGAAAACAAAACTCCAGTTCCCTTTCCCTTCAGCACCCCTGTCTCATGGAACATGCTTTGCAGAAGGTTGAGACACAGGCGCTAGTCCTAGTTTGGGTCTGCTGCATCGGGCAGACCCCTAATGCCCTCATTTGGACTGAGACTGCTGCGAGGAACCTTCCTGTGGTTTTGCAATTTTACAAGTTTCCCTACAATGCTAACTCTGAGGCAAAAGGTTCCCCAATTTCTTCCTTTTTTTTTTTTGTGGTACTGGGGATTGAACCCAGGAGCATTCTACCTCCAAGTTATACCACCAACCTGATTTTATTTCTTATTTGGAAACAGGGTCTCACTAAGTTGCAGAGGACCTTGTGAAGTTGCTGAGGCTGGCTTTGAACCTACGATCCTCCTGTCTCAGCCTCCCAAGTACTGGGATTACAAGTGTGCACCACCACGCCAGGCTCTATTTCTTCCTTTTAAAGTCGCTAAAATACCTGCTTGAGATGTGTTGACAGTAGTGGACCCGGCCATAACTAGTGAGCCTGCAGAAGTCTCCCCATGTTTGCTTTGGCTAAGGCATTCTGAAAGGCAGAGTCACCAGTCCATTTCACACAATAAGGAAAAGCCTGGAGGCCGGGTGTGGTGGCGAACGCTTGTAATCCCAGTACTTGGGAGGCTGAGACTGGAGGATCCAGGTTTGCAGCCAGCCTCAGCTACTTAGTGAGGCCCTCTGCAACTTCGTGAGACCCGGTTTCAAAATAAAGGTTAAAAAATAGGGCCATGGGTGTAGCTCAGAGGTAGAATGCCCCTGGGTTCAATCCCCGGTACCGCAAAAAAGAAAAGAAAAAAAAAAAAAAAGCCTGGGCTCAAATCCCAAGTCAATATCCAAGTCTGTGCTCTCATTTCTCTGGCAGCCTGC
Source organism: Glis glis (assembly GCA_004027185.1). NCBI lineage: Eukaryota > Metazoa > Chordata > Mammalia > Rodentia > Gliridae > Glis > Glis glis. The sequence goes on from PVJS01004775.1 coordinate 13,164, forward strand.
TTCTCTCTAGACTCAGTTTTGCCCAAGATGAAGAACTTGGATTATGTTCTCAAAGGCCTCTCCCAAGGGTGAGTGTCAGGACCACGTGTCCAGTGTTCCTAGGATTCGAGCAGACACACTCTAAACATCTCCCTGGGAGATGCCCACAGATGCCGTAGTTTAACCGCATGGCCTGTGAGATAGCTAACCTGTATTTTATTTCATTTACCTTCCCGTCTCCTTCCTTCCCTCCCTTCCTTCCTCCCTCTTTTTGTACTGGGGATTGAACCCAGGGGTGTTCTACCTCCAAACTATATCCCTGGCCCTTTTTATTTTTGAAACAGGGTCTTGCTAAGTTGCTGAGGCTGGCCTTGAACCTGTGATCCTCCTGTCTCAGCCTCCCAAGTACTGGGATTACAGGCATGCCCCACTGTGCCCAACTAATAATTGGCTTATTTTTAATGTCTAGAATGAAGCTGCCTAAGCCTGACAGTTGAATGTTTACGATTTTAGTTTGCACATCTTAGAAACTCTACACATTTTGTCCATTTGTTCTCAGATATGCAGAAAATACAGGTTAGAGGTGGGTGTGGTAGTGCACACCTATAATTCCAGTACTTGGGAGGCTGAGACAGAAGGATCACAAGTTCGAGGACAGTCTCAGCAAGTAGTGAGACTCTCATCAACCTAACAAGTCCCTGTATCAAAATAAAAATAAAATAGGGCTGAAGATGTAGCTTGGAGGTAGAATGCCCCTGGGTTCAATCCCCAGTACCACAAGAAAAGAAAAGAAAATACAGGTTAGGCTGAGCATGGTGGCATGCGCTTATAATCAGTACTTGGGAGGCTGAGACAGGAGGATAGCAGATTCAAGGCCAGCCTCAGCAACTTAGCAAGACCCTGTTTCAAAATAAAAAATAAAGAGGGCTGGGGGTGTAGCTCAGAGGAAAAATGCGCCAGGTTCAATCCCCAGTAAACCACACACACACACACACACACACACACACACACACACACACACAGGTGCATGCAGGCATATACAGTATCCTACACTTTAGAGTCCAGATGGCCTCCTGGGGCTGTGCAATAATGAGTGCACTTTAAGAGGTTGGCACTTGCTGCGATTTGTCTCCCGTGAAGCCCTGACTTTTCCAGACACATATTTTTTCTTTCTACCTTTCAGTTGATTTTTAAAACATCACCAATTTTCAGCAAAAATAGATGTCTAAAATCCGGTTTTACTTCCTGTATCCACTTCTAGTGAAAATGCGCACGAATGGCCACTTGAGGGCGCTGCTCCCTAAGGCTTACGGTCTTCGGCCAGCGCTTTTCCAACTTCTTGAGATCCAGCTTCAAAATAAAAAATAAAAAGGGATGGGGCCGTAGCTCAGGGGTAGAATGCTCCTGGGTTCAATCCCCAGTACCAAAGAAAAAGAGGAGGGAGGGGAAGGAAGGGGGAGGGGAGGGGAGAAGGGGGAGGACAGGAGGGAGGGAGGGAGGGAAGGGAGATTTTGCAGACCATGAGAGAAGGAATGAATGTTTGTTGTGCAGGCCCTTAGGGAAAGTGAGGGCTGTTTCATGAAAATCTGGTACACTTACATATATGTCCATGTGTACTGGGTTGCTATTTTTAATGTCTTGGGCTGGGGAACTGAATAGTTTAAAAACCATTTTAAGAAGTTTAGAAGCCATTAAACTTTAGGTCATGGGGAGTATGTGGGGGTGTACTGAATTAAAAAAATAACTTTTTTGTGGTACTGGGGATTGAACCCAGAGGCATTCTACCTTCGAGCTACACCTCCAGCCAGATCTTATTTCTTATTTGGAAACAGGGTCTCACTAAGTTGATGAGAGTCTCACTATTTGCTGAGGCTGTCCTCAGCTAAAAAATAACTTATGACTGCAATATCTATTTTTAACAGTGTGTGTGTGTGTGTGTGTGTTAGTAGGGATTGAGCCCAGGGGTGCTCTACCTCTGAGTTACACCCCCGGCCCTTTTTTATTTTTAATTCTGTAACAGGGTCTCGCAAAGTTGCTGAGGGTCTTGCTAAGTTGCTAGGCTGGCCTTGAACGTGATCCTCCTGTCTCTGGCACCATCACACCCCGCTATGAAAGCTACATCTATTTTTTTTTTTTTTTTGCGGTACTGGGGATTGAACCCAGATGGGTTCTACCTCCGAGCTACACCCCCCGCCCTATTTTTTTATACTTTATTTTGTTTGTGTGTTTGTTTGTTTGTTTGCGGTACCGGGGATTGAACCCAGGGGCGTTTTACCTCCACGCTACACCCTGGCCCTATTTTTTATACTTTTATTTTGAAACCGGGTCTCACGAAGTTGCGGAGGGCCTCACTAAGTAGCTGAGGCTGGCCGCGAACCCGGATCCTCCAGTCCCAGCCTCCCAAGTACTGGGATTACAAGTGTGCGCCACCACACCCGGCTACATCTATGTTTTTTAACATGGTATTGGGGCTCAAACCCAGGTCCTCATGCATGCTGAGTGCATGCTCTACCACTGAGCTGTACCCCCAGCCTTTGTATTTTTAAAAGCAAGCAATGCACTCAGAACATTTAGTAACTGACAAACATGGTAACTTGAAGAAATCAGAACTTCAGGAACATGTGGCTGCTTTCAAAAAATGGCATAAAAAATTCTTTTCTAAACCTCAACTGTAATGCAAAGAAAAGAGGAGGTTGGGAGGGGGCATCTAAAAGATTAAAGTGTATGGGCCTATTCTAAAAGAAAATCAATTTTAAGCTGGGAGTGTGCTGCACATCCAGCCTCAGCAATTTAACAAAATCCTGTTTCACAATAAAACAGGGCTGAGGTGGAGTTCAGAGGCAGAATGCTTCTGGGTTCAATCCCTAGTAGCACAAGAAAAGAAAAAAAGAGAAAGAGGGAAAAAAAAAAGAAAGAAAAAGATAATTTTAAAAAAAGAAGAGAAGCAAAAGTCTTCTTTCTGTCCTCCATCCAACATAACTAAACTCCCCCCCACCCCGTGGCAGCAGAGGGGGGCTTACATAGGTCCCAGCTCCCACTGCCAGAAACTAACCTGACTCACAGCCAAAAAAATGAAACCTCTGGCTGGGGTGTGGCTCAACGGCAGAGTGCTTACCTAACAACCCAAGGCCTGCGTCCATCCCCAGCACTGCAAAAATGAAAAGGAAAAAGAATCGGGCGTGATGGCCCACGCCTGCAATCCCAGTACCTGGGAGGCTGAGACAGGAGGATGGCAGGTTCCAGGCCAACCTCAGCATCTTAGTGAGACTCTCAGCAACCTAGTGAGACCCTATTTCAAAATAAGAAATAAAAAGGGCTGAGGGTGTAGTTCAGAGGTAAAGTGCCCCTGGTCCAATCCCCAGTACTGCAAAAAAAACAAAACAAACAAAAAACACAATTTGACCTCTTTTTCAATTTCTTCTTAGGTTTCCTTCTTATTCCAGACATTCACAGGACACAGCTGTTCTCATTTATTTGGTCCTACTCCTGCACTGAGAAATGCTACTTTCTATGGGATTCCTGTTTTGAAAGTCCACCATCATAGGGCATAGGAGGGAGTCCAGACAAAGATGGAGAAAACCTTAGATGAGTAAAGAAGGCGACCTAACTGAGGGAGATGGGAGGGGAGGGAAACACCCTAATGCACAGGATGTACATACACAAACTTATCAAAGTCAACTACTACGCTGAGCATGAGAAGGAGGGAAGGGGGAGGGAATGGGGGAGGGCTAATTGACTGATGTGTGCGTGTATACTTCTACCACCCTGAAACCCATCAAGATGTATGATTACAATGCAACCAATAAATAAATTTAAAATAATAAAAAAAGAAAGTCCACAATCCACATTAACATTTGCCTGCATCTTAAATGAAATCAGATCATAGACAAAACTAAAAGCCGGGTGTGGTGGCGCATGCCTATAATCCCAGTACTTGGAGGCTGAGACAGGAGGATCGAAGATTCAAGGTCAGCTCAGCAATTTAGCAAGACCATGTTTCAAAATAAAAAGGGCTGAGGGTATAGCTCAGAGGTAGAGCACCCCTGGGTTCAACCAGTCTGTTCCCTCCAGTCTGAACATCAGACATGCCAAGTAATATCTAGCACCTACTGAGTGTGTGCCATGTGCTATCCAAATGTTTACTACACAATAAAGCACTCCAGAAGAAATGTATGGGGTCCAAACTTTTGAATCCCCCAAATGCAGGATTGCATTTCTGTGAGGTTAAGGACATGACTGGGGTGAGCTGGTGCAACTTGCTGGCCAGGCACACCGAAGATCAGCTCTGCTATGGGATTCCATCCTGTGGTCCACCATCACCTGGTGCTGACTGGCCATTTTGCCTGAAATCTCAACAGTGTCAATCTCCGGTCCCGTGTGAGCTGGACTTCGGGAATCTCCTAGTGAGATGGTGCCAGGGAGGTGGTCTAGGAGAATCCCGGGGCTGCATGAGGCTCTTTCTGTCTTCTGTGGTTGCTTTGTCCTTCCTTCCATATTCTCCCCTCTCCCAGAGAAAGTAAGAATGCAGAACTACAGTGTGAATGTATTTAATGCTACTGAACTTTGTACACAAAGAATCTTAGCTGATCCCTGTTTGAAAATGGGAGTTGGGTAGAGGATGGGAGCTAACCATCAAATCTCTTAGGTCCAAACTTGCCTTATAGCAAAGTGTAATGTGGCAGGTTTTATTTTTAATTATATGTATTTATTTATTTATTTATTTTTTATATTAGAGATTGAACCCAGGGGTATTCCACCTCCAAGCTACATCCCGAGCTTTTTTTGTGTGTGTGGTAGTGGGGATGGAACCCAGGGGCATTCTGCCTCTGATCTATACCCCCAGCCCTATTTTATTCTTTATTTTGAAACATGGACTCACTAAGTTGCAGAGGGCCTCACAAGTTGCTGAGGCTGGCCGCGAACCCAGATAAAAAAAAAAAATCAAGCCAGGTGTGGTGGTGCACACCTGTAATCCCAGAACTTGGGAGGCTGAGACAAGTATCGCAGGTTGGAGGCCAGCCTCAGCAACTTAGACCCTGTTTCAAAATGAAAAGAGCTGGGGGTATAGCTCAAAGGTAGAATGCTGTTGGGCAGGTTCAAGACCAGCCTCAGCAACTTAGCGAGGCCCTCCATAACTTAGTGAGACTCTGTTTCAAAATAAAAAATAAGCCGGGCATGGTGGCGCACCCTTGTAATCCCAGTACTTTGGGAGGCGGAGACCGGAGGATCCGGGTTCACGGCCAGCCTCAGCTCTCTCTCTCTCTCTCTCTGTCTCCCCTCTCTCTCTCTCTCTCTCTCTCCCCGGTTTCAAAATAAAGTATAAAAAATAGGGCCGGGGGTATAGCGCGGAGGTAGAACACCCCTGGGTTCAATCCCCGGTACCGCAAAAAAAAATAAATAAAATAAATAAATAAATAAAATAGGGCTGCGGGTGTAGCTCAGAGGTAGAATGCCCCTGGATTCAGTCCCCAGTATTGCAAAAATAAATAAATAAATAAATAAACAAATAAATTGCAATGTTAAAAAAAAGACATGAGGAGAGGATATTCCCTGTACTACTACAAAGAGCGGCTGAGATCTTGGGAGAACTTAACTTGCCCCCCTTTCCCGTGGTGACTGCAATGCTCCTTGCCTAGCATGTGTGAGGCCCTGGGCTCCATACCCAGAAAGTGGGCTAGCTCCTAGCTGTAGCACAGGGAAGATAGCCTTGAGAAGTGGAAATTTCAATTTCAGAAAGTGGAGGAAATACTTTAACGAACGTTAGAATCAGTTTGAATTTGAGTTGTTGAGAAATGGGGAAGTCGGTGAAAGAGAGTTGGGCGTGGCGTTTTAGCGAAGGAAACAGACTAGGAATCAATTTTTCTGGGCCCTTGAAAGAAGTTTCCTTAAAATGTGAAAATAAGCCGGGCGTGGTGGTGCACACTTGTAATCCCAGCACTTGTGAGGCTGAGACAGGAGGATCACAGGTTTGCAGCCAGCCTCAGCTACTTAGCAAGGCCCTCTACAACTAGGTGAGACTCTTTTTCAAAATACAAAATAAAATAGGCTTGGGGGTGTAGCTCAGAGGCAGAATGCCCCTGGGTTCCATCCCCAGTACCAAAACAACAACAACAAAAAGTGAAAATAATTTTGCAGAGGAATGTTTATACAAAAACTAACCTAAAGAAAAAACAACTCACACACCAGAATCAAAATCAAAATGTCACTTGATTCCCAGAGGAAAAGAGCTCACAGCTGAGAGGGGAGGGATGCTCTCCAACCATTAAATATATTTTTAAGAGCCCTTCTGGGTTTAAACTAGTTCCAGGAAGAAGACAAGCCCTTACCCCAGGGGAGGTATCTGCTCAGAATGGGTGGCAGGTGCAGGAAGCAGAGGGGTTAACCAGGGATATTCTATCTGAAGTCGAATAAATTCAGCCAGATTTTGAGATCAAACATATGGGACTCGAGAAACTCCCTCAGGGGCTGCCTTGTTCTGCTTTCCCGCGACCACGCAGAGCGCTGTCCCTAAAGGAACTTGAAAGGCAGGTCCAAGTTTTCTGCAGCGCAGTCTTCTGAATCAGAAACAGCCTTGTGGCGGGTTTGCAGGAGTCAGAAATAAACCCCTAGCAGGCATCAGGATAAAACCTGCAGCCTGTGCTGTGGAGGAAGTTGAGAACAGGCCCCTGAAGGAGAAAGGGGAACCGGGCTTCCCAGGTCCCAGTCTAAAATGAACTTGGGATATAACCAATCCTCAAGTATAAAAATAACTCCCAAGCCAGGCGCAGTGGCGCACACCTGTAATCTCAGTACTTGGGAGGCTGACAGGAGGAATGCAGGTTTGAGGACAGCCTCAGCAAGTAGTGAGACTCAGCAACCAAGTGAGACCTTGTTTCAAAATAAATATAAAATAGGGCTGGGGGTGTAGCTTAGAGGTAAGAATGCCCCGGGTTCAATCCCCAGTACCACAGAAATAAAATCCAAATGAAGTGGACTTATATCCGAAGTCCAGAGCGGTCAGCCTGATCTCCCAGGCAGCACACAAAATCTACACTCCTAAGCCACTTCCCCCATCAGATTCACAGAGACCAGAGCAATGCTGACACCCAGCCAGAAGAGGAGGGCTGGGGAGCCTGGGCCGTGAGCTCAGGGGCTGGCGGGGAAAGGATCTTAAGGTGCCGTAATTTCAGGGGACTCTGACTTCCCTTTATGCAAAACCTCCAGCTTGCTCCCGCTGTCAGCCAGGGCCCACAGCTTCGTTTCTCTGGACACACTTTGTCACTGTGCTTTAGGAAAACAAGGACGCTAGGGGAAGAGTTCATTTTACTTCAGGTGATTCAAAGGGTGCACTGGCAACTCCACCCACCCTCTGTCCATCCCTCCCCTTCATTTTTACCTGCTACGCATTCCCCCTCCCGCCACCCCCCCTTTTTTTCTTATTTTTTTTTTAATCAAAAAGTCTCAGCTGGGCATGGTGGCACACGCTTATAATCCCAGTACTTTGGGAAGTGGAGACCGGAGGATCCGGGTTCGCGGCCAGCCTCAGCTCTCTCTCTCTCTCTCTCTCTACCTAGTGAGGCCCTCCGCAACTTCGTGAGACCCGGTTTCAAAATAAAGTATAAAAAAATAGGGCCGGGGGTGTAGCGCGGAGGTAGAACGCCCCTGCGTTCAATCCCCGGTACCGCAAAAAAAAAAAAAAAAGTCTCCAGGGTTGGGAATGTAGCTCAGTGGAAAAGCACATACTTAGCACGCATGAAGCACTGGGTTTCATCCCCAGCACCAAAGCAAAACAAAACTCCGAAGTACCTCCTCCTCCTCCTCCTCTTTCTTCTTCTTCCTATTTTTGATACTGGGGCTCCAACCCAGGTGCATTCTACCTCCAAGATACACACCCAATCTTTCTTGTGTGTGTCTGTGTGGTACTGGGGATTGAACCCAAGGGCATTCTACCTCTGAGCTACACCCCCAGCCCAGTTTTATTTTTCATTTTGAAACAGGATCTCGTTAGGTTGCTGAGTCTCACTACTTACTGAGGCTGTCCTTGAATCTGCTATCCTCTGTGTACACCACCACAAGTCTCGCTAAATTGCAGAGGTCCTCACTAAGTTGCTGAGGCTAGCCTCAAACCTTCCATCCTCCCGGCTCAGCCTTCCAAGTACTGGGATTACAAGCGCGCCACCGCCCAGCTTCAAAAATACATTTGGATCAAGTGTGTGATCTGCTACAGGCTGCGCTCAGCAGTTTCCATTCACTCAGTAAGCCTTTGCCAAGTTTCTTCTTGTTAGAAACAACTTTTTACGGCGTCTAAAGAAACGGCACGTGTTCAAAAATTGCTTGGCAAGGCGATTTTACCTTTTTGCAAAAAAGGGTGCTCCCAGATATGAGAGAGAGCACGTTTCACAAAGAACCCAGTGGGTCTTATATCCCTAACGCAAGGCTCCTCCTGCGCTGAACTCCTATTGGTGGAAGTTCCAGCTTCACATTCTTCCTGGTCAGCTACAGGGGAAGATGGGGGAGGGTCGACACCTGTAATCTCTTAAGAGATGTTAATTTGGGGAAGGAATGTAAGTCCCTACCAGGTTACAAAATGGCTGCCTAAGTGAAACTACCTCCTTTGACAGAAAAGACACAACTATATTCTCACATTCTGCATCCAGGCAGCCAGTCCTGGTCCCTCGCAGCCCCCGGGTGTGAGTCAGAGGCCAAGGACTCCTGAGTGTAACTGGTAACCAGGGCGGTGTGGCAGGTTCAGTGTGAGGCCCTGGCTGTCCGGGACAGGTACCTACCAGGAGGGGAGAACAAGTGGGCACGCTTTCCCTGGAGGAGGGAGCCATGTGGGTAGGATGCAGGGAAAGGAAACTCAGGAAAAACATGTGCAGAGGAATCAGGAGAGAGAGGCTGTGCCCGAGCAGCAGAGATGAAGCTGGGGAGCTGGAGACACTGCTGGGCCAGTGAAGGCCAGCCGGGAGCCAGACTGAAATGATCGATTTCCGACTCGAATTGATGAGCCTGGAGGCAAATGCCATTGGGATTCCCAAGTGGTTTCTCAGCAACCATTGTCCCACTTCTTTTTTTTTTTGCGGTACCGGGGATTGAACGCAGGGGTGTTCTACCTCCGCGCTACGCCCCCGGCCCTATTTTTTATACTTTATTTTGAAACCGGGTCTCATGAAGTTGCGGAGGGCCTCACTAAGGGGAGAGAGAGAGAGAGAGAAAGAGAGAGCACGCTGAGGCTGGCCGCGAACCCTGATCCTCCGGTCTCCACCTCCCAAAGTACTGGGATTACAAGCGTACGCCCGGCCCTGTCCCACTTCTGACCATCTCTAAATTCTGGCGTGGACTCCCTCCAGCAGGCGTCATCGCTCTGAGCTGTGTTCTGCAAGGGCCTCCTGAAGGTCCCTTCACAGAGGGTCCAGAGGCCGCTTGCTAGGGTTTTTCTTAAACCCCGAAATAGTGTTCCAGGTAAAGGGATCTGAGACATTTTTTTCTTCTTCCTTTCTTTTTCCCTTCTCTTTCCTTCTCTCCCTCTTTCCCTCCTTCCCTTTCTACCTTTCTTTTTTTTTTCTTTCTGATTAGGTTTTTTTTTTTTTTGGTAGTACTGGGTATTGAACCCAGGGACATTTTACCTACAAGCCACACCCCCAGTCCTATTTTATTTTTTATTTTGAAACAGTCTCACTAAGTTGCGGAGGGTCTTCCAAGTTACTGAGGCTGGCCACAAACCTGCGATCTTCCTGTCTCAGCCTCCCAAGTACTGGGATCATAAGCGTGCACCACCATGCCTGGCTTTATTAGTTTTTTTTGGTTGTTGTTGTGGTGGTGTGGTTGGTTGGTACTGGGGATTGAACACAGGGGCATTCTACATCTGAGCTACATCCCCAGTCCTTTTTAAATTTTTTAATTTTGAAACAGGTTCTTTCTAAATTACTGATGCTGGCTTCTAACCTTCAATTCTCCTGTCTCAGCGTCCCAATTACTGGGATTACAGGTGTGTGCCACCGTGCTCAGCTTTTTTTAGTTTTTAATTTTTTTTTTTTTTTTTGCGGTACCGGGGATTGAACCCAGGGGCATTCTACCTCCGCGCTACACCCCCCGGCCCTATTTTTTATCCTTTATTTTGAAACTGGGTCTCACGAAGTTGCGGAGGGCCTCACTAAGTAGAGAGAAAGAGAGACAGGGAGAGAGAGAGAGAGAGAGAGAGAGAGCGAGCTGAGACTGGCCGCGAACCCGGATCCTCCGGTCTCCACCTCCCAAAGTACTGGGATTACAAGCGTGCGCCACCACGCCCGGCGAAAAGGAGCCATTTCTAACACACCCCATGACAGTAGGTCTCAGTGTGGTCCTCACAGACCAGCAGCAGAAGCAGCAATGAAGACACTGCCCCATAGGGACCGCTTCAGAGCTCTGGGCCCAGCTGCTATTTGAATGAGCTGTCCAGGAAGTTCTGACATGGGGCTGAAGCTTGAGAGCCATTTCCCTATGGCACACATAATGGGACTGCGCGTGGAGAATTGACCACCAGGCCCAGAGAAGTGTGTGTGTGTGTGTGTGTGTGTGTGTGTGTGTGTGTGTGTTCTGAGTTACTGGGGAGTCCTGTTTCTCTCTCTTTTTTTTCCTTTTCTTTCTGATGAGGTAGAATAGAAGAGATAAAATTTTAGGTAGAAAGGAGACAAGATGGGAAGGGAAGAAGAAGAATCCAGTTAAAAATCTAATCTAAAGTCCTAAGCTTGCCTTGCAGGCTTGCCTGCGACGATGTGCCCAAAGAGGCAAGACCCATATCTTTAAGAACACAATGGGCTAGCTTCACATCCACATTCCTGAGGAGATTAGTTTTGGAAGAGAAAGAATTTCACCTTCCACCAGAACTCCAAAAGATCACCCCGGTTGTTAAAAAGCCTTACACTCAGCTGGCCGCCCGCCCGCTGGCCAGCAGACTCTTCCAGCTCCTTGGGAAGACCCCAAGGGAATCCACATCTTCTGCCCGAAGAAAAACTTCAAAGAAAGGAGTCGTTTTCCCTCTAGCCAACCCCCTCCCCATCTCCAGTGCCTATGTAAAAGAGACTGTAAGAATTCGGGGCGGCTGCTCTCACATCTTGAGGTGGCCCGCGTTTCCCTGAACGTGTTCCCCTTTTCCTTGAATTAAACCTCTGTCTTTTCTCTGACTGGTGCATGTTGAAATTCTTTTCTACACAGACCCAAGGACCCTGGGGACCCTGAGGTGAGTTTCCCCTTCCCAGGCCGGGAATTCCTTAGGACTCTCCCCGGAGCTATCATGCTCACCCTGGCATTTCCTTTTTTTTTTTTTTTTTGTACTGGGGATTGAACCCAAATACTGGGATTACAGGTGTATGCCACAGCACCCAGCTCATCATCATCTTTTTTTGTGTGTGTGCTGTACTGGGGATTGAACCCAGAGGCATTCTACCTCTGAGCTATACCCCTGGCCCTATTTTTTGTTCTTTATTTTGAAACAGGGTCTCACTAAGTTGTAGAGGCCTCACTAAGTAGCTGAGGCTGGCCGTGAACCTGGATCCTCTGGTCTCAGCCTCCCAAGTACTGGGATTACAAGCGTGCACCACCATGCCCAGCTCACTGGGGTACATTTTGAAGAGTCTAAGTAGGCCTGTGGAGTCAAGAGTCCTCTTCCAGGGGATGGGGTGTAGAGCATTTACCGCCAAGCTTGTGGCCCAGGATTCAATCCCCAGCACATGCAGGTGCACACACACGCACACTCACACACACACAAGTCCTTCTCCAGTTTTATTCAAAGAACTCTGTTTTCACTTTTGGCTCAATCAAATGCGACAAGATAGGCAGTTGTGCCTCCTGCCTCGTGTGGTGGTGCACACCTGTAATCCCAGTACTTAGGAGGCTGAGACAGGAGGATTGCAGGTTTGAGGACAACCTCAGCAATTTAACAAGACCCTCAGCAACTTAGTGAGACCCTGTTTGGAAACTAAAAATTTTAAAAAGGCTGGAATATAGCTCATCTCCCTTCTTAACCTAACAGCAATTTCCCAAACTGCTTTTCAGAGCCCCAAAGGGATGGCCAGGCCTATCAGACCCCAAATATTATCAGAACAAAGAGGAAGTCTCCCAGGAGTGGGCCCCACACTCCCCATTGGCTATTGATTCAAGTGTCCCTGGGCAAGAGCACCTGGCTGCCCTCTGGGCCACTGAGGACACTCAGGACGCCATTACTGCTCAAGGATCAACCACTGCTAGGAATGTGGGCCTCCTGGGTTTGTGCCCTGCAGCTGGGGAAAGGGGACTTTGGTATCCCCACTCCAAGGAACATCCACCTCCCAGAGGTGGGTTTTGAGGATGCAGCAACCGCTGCACTAGCAGGTGAGTCTAGGAAGGAAAGGGAAAGGCTGTTATAAATCAGTGTGCTTCCCTGCAGGGTGCACGGGCCTCCCACCCCCGCCCAGTGGCCCGGCGCCTGTCAGAGCAGAGCAGCCTGGGGGTGGGGGGGGGTAGTGCGTCCTCAGCCAACAGTAGATGCCAGAGCTTCCATCATTGACCAGGAGTCAGGAGGGGAGAGAAGAAGAGGGAGGTGGAGAGAGCAGGAAGCCTGCTGCGGTGAGCTTTCAACACCCAGTCTTCTCTTTAAAGCCCGACTTTCCACCAGAATGTGAAAATCTACCAAGGAGTGAAGGAGGAAGGGGAGAAAAGACAATTCCACAAAAATACTTGTTTTTAGCTGATTGGTCCTCAGAACACAGATATAACTTCCAGTTGTTTTTGTTGTTGTTGTTTGTGGTGTGTGTGTGTGTGTGTGTGTGTGTGTGTGGTACTGGAGATTGAACCCAGGGGCATGCTACCTCTGAGCTACAATCCCAGCCCAATTGTTTGTTTGCTTATTTATTTATTTATATTGGGGGTTGAACCCAGGGACATTCTACCTCTGAGCTATACCCCCAGACCTTTTTAAAAAAATTATTTTGAAACAGGGTCTCGCTAAGTTACTGGGCCCTGGCCTGGAACCTGTGATCCTGCAGTCTCAGCCTCCCAACAACTGGGATTACAGGCGTGTGTCATTGAGCCCAGCTTCCTCCAGTTCTTTGTTAAAAGAAAAGGAAGAGCTGGCGACCACCGCAATTTCAGAATCTCTGTTATACCAGTCAGAATATTATATTTTATATTTTAGGTAAACAGGACAGAGAAAAGGGCTCCTACATTGATAAAGCTGGGAAATAGTTTAGTCTCTAATCTCCTTGGATATGTGGATCTATAAAGCCCAGAGGCAATTGGTTGGAAGGGTCTGTTCTGTGGGTTCCAAGGACCCCACGGATCTTCAAGTGCTCACCCTCTTGTTGGGCATGAGAACTTTAGGTGTAGCCTAAAGGGGCATGCCTATAATCCCAGTACTTGGGAGGCTGAGACGGGAGGATCACAGGTTTAAGGCCTTAGCTGAGACCCTCAGCTATTTAATGAGACTCTGTTTCAAAATAAAAAATAAGAAAGGCTGGGGATGTAGCTTGGATGTACAATGACCCAGGGCTCAATCTCCGGAACCATAAAAAAATTAAAATTAAAATTAAAAAGAATTTTGGAGCTGGGTGTGGTGGCACACGCTTGTAATCCCAGTACTTGGGAGGCTGAGACCGAAGGATCCGGGTTCGCGGCCAGCCTCAGCTACTTAGTGAGGCCCTCCGCAACTTCGTGAAACCTGGTTTCAAAATAAAGGATAAAGAATAGGGCAGGGGGTGTAGCTTGGAGGTAAAATGCCCCTGGGTTCAATCCCCGGTACTGCAAAAAAATAAAAAAAGAATTTTGGGTGCTGTGGGCAGATGAAAATAATGGAGAGCTATGAGGCAGACATGAAAAGCTGTGTGTGGGAGCAACATGCCTTGTACCTAAATAGAAGGCCATGAAATATTGGTCACCGTACCGAGCAGGGAGGAGGGGGTGGATCAGCTTTACTGTCACCAGCGGAGACAGCTTCCAGAGCCATTTGGATGAGTCACCGGGAGCAATGCAGCCTCAACAATGTTAAATAGGGATGATGGGGGTGGGGAGCTACCAACCAACAAGAGCTGAATGTTAGCTGCATAATTCTTGGAACTGGCATGCCTAATTCTGTCTTCAATTATTGATTCTCTGGGCCCCTTTTAAGCAAAACTTTAAGTGACTTACCTAAGGATAGACTAGCACTAAACTTATTCTAGAAGAAGTTGAAAACCCAAGTTATTTTAGGGATGTGGCTACAATAAGCAGCTAATCAAAAACAAATCAGCTGAAGCCGGATATTGTGGTGCATGCCTGTAATCTCAGTACTTGGGAGGCTGAGTCAGAAGGACCACAGGTTCAAGACCAGCTTCAGCAACTTAGCAAGACCCTGTTTCAACCTAAAAAGTAAAATAGGACTGGGGTGTAGCTTGGAGGTAGAATACCGCTGGGTTCAATCCCTAGTACCACATACACACACACACACACACACAAATGAGCTAATTGGACATGGTCACAAATGTAATTAACATCAAATCTGCTACAGTTTGGATCTGGAATGTCTCCCAAAGGCTCACGTGGCCCCAGCCTGTGGTGCTGTTGGGAGGTTGTGGTACCTTTAAGAGGTGGAGCCTAGTAGGAGGAAGTTAGGCCACTGGGGGGCATGTCCTGGGAAGGGATACTTGGACCCTGCCCCCTTCCTCTCTCTCTTTTGCTTCCTGGCCATCATGAGGTGAGCAGCTTTGCTCTACCAGGCACTGGAGCCAGCTGTTCTGCCTCACCTCAGGCCCAGGGCCAACGAAGCCAACTAACCCTGGGCTGAAACCATGAGCCAAAGCAAACCCTTCCTCCTTATAAGTTTATTTTCTTGGATACTTGTTATAGTAATGGAAAGCCGACTCACACGGTGTCCCATTATGACTTTTTTCAGTAAGAACTCACAAAACAGTAATTGGTGACAGCAGTTCCCAGCACTGCCCAATAAAAGCACACAGGTAGCTCTGGTCCTGCACACATGTCCTGTGGCTCAGCACCCTGCCACCTCTGCTCTTCCAGGCCGTTCTGTCCCGCCTTGTTTCTGGTCTGCAGCTGCTGAACAGGTAGGACGAGCAAATATTCCCAAGGTCATTCTCGGTCCATGGCTGGCACTGTGAACCTACTCTGAGCACTTTCTGATTCTGGTGGTCATTGTCTGATTCTCATCCACATTTGTGGCCCATCCCATGATTAGCACAGTGTGGACCTTGCACATCAAGGCCAAGAGATCTTGAAAACATTGACAGCATTTGCCACCTGTAACACACCATCTACTACTCGGTCACACGGTCCAGGATTATCTTCTAATTAATTATGTCTTGCATGTCCATGTGTTAACTGACAATAAAAAAATCAATTAGTGTTTTCTTCCTCCTTCTTTTTTTCCAGTACTGAGCCACTCTACCCCTGAGTGACATTCTCAGTCCTTTTTATTTTTGTATTTTGAGACAGGGTCTCTCTAAGTTTCCCAGGCTGGCCTTGAACTTAGTCTCCTGATTAGCTGGAATTACAGGTATGTGCCACCATGCTCAGCAAATCAATTAGAGTTTGTTTTTTTTTTTGTGTGTGTGTGTGTGTATGTGTGGTGCTGGGGATTGAACCCAGGGGTGTTCTACCTCTGAGCTACACCCCAGCCCTATTTTTTTTTTTTTTGCGGTACTAGGGATGGAACCCAGGGGCATTCTACCTCCGAGCTACACCCCTGCCCTATTTTTTATTCTTTATTTTGAAACGGGGTCTCACTAAGTTTCAGAGGGCCTCACTAAGTAGCTGAGGCTGGCCGCAAACCTGGATCCTCCGGTCTCAGCCTCCCAAGTACTGGGATTATAAGCGTGCGCCACCACGCCCAGCTTATTTTTTCTTTTGAAACAGGGTTTTGCTGAGTTGCTGAGGGTCTCACTAAGTTGCTGAGGCTGTCTTTGAACCTGTGATCCTCCTGTCTCAGTCTCCCAAGTACTGGGACTACAGATGTACGCCACTGGGCCCAGCTCAATTAGAGTTTTCTATGGACATAGTCACGATCTCCCTTCCACAAATATAGGAAGCAAGTTATTTATCCTCCCTAATTGATAATTGATGACTATTATTTTATTTTCTGTTGCTATTAATAAGTTCTTTTTATTGACATATAAGTATATATATATTCATGGGGATCAGTGTGAAAATTTGATATATATATATATATATATAATTGTAATGATCAAATCAGGGCAATTAGCATTTCCAGCTCCTTAAAAAATTGCCATTTTTTTCATATTGAAGATCTTCAAACTCCTCTCTTCTAAGTCTTTTTTTCTCTTTTTTCTTTTTTGATAACTGGTTGTTGAACCCAAGAGGCTTTCTACCT
Source organism: Glis glis (assembly GCA_004027185.1). Taxonomy (NCBI): domain Eukaryota; kingdom Metazoa; phylum Chordata; class Mammalia; order Rodentia; family Gliridae; genus Glis; species Glis glis. Next base: position 29,455 of record PVJS01004775.1, read on the forward strand.
CTGAGCTACACCACCAGCCCTTTTTAAGATTTTTCTTTTGATACAGAGTCTCACTAAGTTGCCAAGGGTCTCACAATGTTGCTGAGGCTGGCCTTGAACTTGAGATCCTCCTGTCTCAGCCTCCCAAATGCTGGAATTACAGGTATGCGCACCACTTTACCTGTGTGTGTGTGTGTGTGTGTGTGTGTGTGTGTGTGTGTGTGTGTGTTACTGGAGTTTGAATCCAGGGGCATTTTACCTCTGAGCTACACCTACAACCTTATTTTAGGAACTGGGGATTGAACCTGGGGCATTCTACCTCCGAGCTACACTACCAGCCACTTTTTCATTTTTATTATTATTTTTAATTTAAATTACTTTTTGGAACTGAGGATTGAACCCAGAGGCATTCTACCTACGAGCTACACCCTCAGACCTATTTTTTTTTATTCATTATTTTGGAACAGGGTCTCACTAAATTGCAGAGGCCTCACTAAGTATCTGAGGCAGGCCTTGAACCTGCGATCCTCCTATCTCAGCCTCCCAAGTACTAGGATTACAAGTGTTCACCACCATGCCCGGCTTTTTTATTTTGAAAGGGGTCTTATTAAGTTGCTGAGGGTCTCGCTGAGTTGCTGAGGCTGGCTTTGAACCTGCGATCCTCCCTGTCTCAGCCTTCCAAGTACTGGGATTATAGGCCTGAGCCACCGTGCCTGGCTTCTTCTAGTTCTTAATAAAATATATAATGAATTATTGTGAACTACAGTCATCCTGCTGTACTATAGAATCTTCATTTTTCCTCACCTACAGTGCTGAGTAGTTCGCAGGAAGTTATGAAGTGATGTGCCCAGTTTCCAACAGTCCTGCACCAAGCAGCTAATGGATCCCCTCCCGTCACCAGATATGGGAAGAGCAGAATGCAGGTGTTCAGTGGTGTGGACACTGCAGAGCAATGAGAGGTGGATGACAGTAACGAGGCTTCAAAACAGCTTGTGCCCTGTACGTACTTTTACTTGCTCAAACTCTTTCCCAGTCCCACTCTTACCAAGAGGGTCAACATGCTGATGAAGCCAATAATGGAAATAGTAGCAGCTCAAACACAGGCAGGTCTGCTGTAAGTCTCATCTGGCATCAAGGCCAGCCTCAGCAATTTAGCAAGACCCTCAGCAACTTAGTGACACTCTGTTTCAAAATAAAAAGTTATAAAAGGCTGGGAGTATAACTTAGAGGTAGAATATGCCTGGGTTCAACCCTCCAGTACCAAAAAGGGGGGCTGCTCAATGGTAGAACACTTGTCTACTGGGTTCAATCCCCAGTACCTCCCCCCCTTTTTTTTGCATCGAGTTTCAAGTGTCTTGGCTTTGGCTTTTTTGGCAAAACTATCAGGAGTAATCAAAATCTGCCGAATTGGGGAAACAACCTCTTTGTGCAGTGAAGGGTCCCGATCCCTGTGCTCAGTAGCAGGAGCGTGCCAGGGAGAACTGTCCTGGTGAGCAGGGGAGGGCACAGCAGGCGGGGGCGGGGCAGAGGGCCAGGCTGGAGGTTTGTCCAGTGCCTGCCGAGGAGGCGAAGGAAGGATGCCATTGTCTCTGGGGGAGTCTCAGGAAAGGTCACATCGATGAAGTGGCATTGCATGTTTGTCTCCAATGATGAGAGATGTTTGTTTGATGACAGGGTAGGAATACCTGTGCCCAGAGAGACGTGTCAAGAGCAAGTCAGGTGGAACATGATGGGTGATGTGGAGGCCACTGAGGGTCAAAAGAGGCGCAGGGAGGAGTAAGGATGGAGAGAGATATAGTGCAAGATCACAGGAGGGGCTTGTGCCGGCTAAGCAGCTTGGGCATTGCAGGCAAATGGGAGCCACTGGATGTTCTTCAACCCCAGAGAGATAATCAGATTTCTGTCATGGCAAGATCAGCCTGGAGGCCGTGTGGAAGAAGGATTGCAAGGGGTAGAAAAAAAGCCCAGGGAGACATGTGGCTCTCCTGCTTAAAATCTTCCAAGATAGCCAGGTGTGGTGGTGCATGCCTGTAATCCCAGTACTTGGGAGGCTGAGACAGGAGGATAGCAGATTCAAGCCCAGCCTCAGCAATTTAGCAAGGCCCTCAGCAACTTAGTGAGACCCTGTTTCAAAACAGAAGGGAAGAGCCAGGCGTGGTGGCGTATGCTTGTAATCCCAGTACTTGGGAGGCTGAGACAGGAGAATCGCAGGTTCATAGCCGGCCTCAGCCACTTAGTGAGGCCCTCCGCAACTTAGTGAGACCCTGTTTCAAAACAGAAAGGAGTCTGGGGCTGTAGCTTAGAGTAGAAAGTCCCTAGGTTCAATTCCTAGTACCAAACAAGCAAACAAACAAACAAAGCCTCTGGGGAGCTTAGCTAAAATCTGGGGCTGGGGGTGTCACTCAGTAGCCGAGTGCTTGCCCAACATGAATGAGACCCTGGGTTCCAGCCCCAGCACTACAAAACAAAGAAAAACAAAATAAAACTGCTGTCTTCCAGTTGGGCATGGTGGCTCACACCTGTAGTCTTGGTACTTGGGAGACTGAGACAAGAGGATTGCAGGTTCAAGGCCAGCCTCAGCAACTTAGTGAGACACTGTTTCAAACTGAAAAATAATAAGGGCTGGGGGTGTAGCTCGAAGGTAGAATGCCGTGGGTTCAACCCTTGTCCTATCTCCTCCTCGAGGTGTGCCACGTTCCCCGCGGGGCCATCCTCCAGCCGTGGCCCTTGGCCAGCCCTTCCCAGCTCTGGCCCTTGCATTTCCTTGGGCTCTCCTGCGACTCCCACGCGTTATCCCACCTCAGTTTTAACCTAACCCCTTCTAGAGCACACATGGCCTCACATCACTCTACCACATTGGAAACACACTGTTCTTTTGTTCGTTGGATTATTGTCTTTTGTTCCCTCAAGTGTGCTTTGTGAGGAGAAGGGTCATCCCTGTCTTAGTCACCAACATGTCCCTAGCCCCCAAATGAATGAATGAATGAGTGAATGATGCACATGAAAAGTAATAAGAGCCTGACCTAAGGTGCGGGGAGGAGCAGGGCCTAGGGAGATGGGATGAGAAGCAGCAGGACCGCCAGCTGGGGTGGGTGGGGAGAGCAGGAGAGAGAGTGCCCTCTAGGTTTCTGGCTCTGGTGGGCGGGGTGGTGTCTGCAGAACAGGGAATGGGGAGGGAGAGTCCATGAGGCAGGCAGTGAGGCTTCAGGTACATTAAGTCGGGGACATTCAGAGGTGGAAAACCAGGAGGCAATTGGATAGGAGATCTAGTTGAGGAGAAAGGCCCATGCTTAAAATACATACTTATTTATTTTATTTTATTTTTGGTACTAAGGATTGAACCCAGGGGCATTCTATCTCTGAGATACACCCCCAGCCTTTTATTGGTTTTAATTTAATTTAATTTATTTATATTTGGGGGGTACTGGGAACTGAACCCAGGGGCATTCTACCTCTGAGTTACACACCCTGCCCTTTTTATTTTGAAACAGGGTCTTGCTAAGTTGCTAAGGGTCTCACTACATTGCTGTGGTTGGCCCTGAACTTGTGATCCTCCTGTCTCAGCCTCCCAAGTACTGAGACTACAGGTGTACGCCACCACACCTGGCTTCCTCTTCTTATTAGGACACCAGTCAGAATGCACCTGGCCCCACCTCAATGGCCTCATTTTAAGTTAATCACCTCTTTAAAGGCCCTGTCTCTAATACAGTCACGTTTGGATGTACTGGAGGTTAGGTATTCAGTGTGTGAATTTTGACGTGGGGACACAATTTTGCTTATAAAACATTGTGTGTAATTTTTTTCTCACCTGCATTTCTAATTATTTCCTTTGGATAGGTTTTCAGAATTGGAATTACTGGGCCAAAAATAAAAATATTTGAAGACTCTTGAAAATTGCTCCCTCAGAAGAATTTAACAATTGGTGTTGCAATAGATTACTTTTTGGGGGTACTGGAGATTGAACCTAGGGGCGTTCTACCTTTGAGCTACATCCCCAGCCCTTTTTTATTTTGAACGGGGTCTCACTGAGTTGCTGAGGGTGGCCTCGAAGATTTACTTCAGCTCCCAGTTTGGAACTTTCAGACCCTGTTGCTTTGGTGCCTGTGGGGAGGCAGCCCAATCACAGGGCGCATGTTGTGGAGAAAAGTTGCTCATCTCATTGCCAGGAAGTGAAAGTAAGAGAGGAAGCAGAGCCCAGGGTCCCACACTCCCCCAGAGGGCACCCCCCAGTGGCCTAAGACCTCTTAGTAGGCCCCACCTTTTTTTTTTTTTTTTCAGTACCTGGGATTGAACCCAGGGGCGTTCTACCTCCACGCTACACCCCCGGCCCTATTTTTTATACTTTATTTTGAAACCGGGTCTCACGAAGTTGCGGAGGGCCTCACTAAGTAGAGAGAGAGAGAGAGAAAAACAGGGAGAGAGACAGAGAGCGAGCTGAGGCTGGCCGCAAACCCAGATCCTCCGGTGTCCGCCTCCCAAAGTACTGGGATTACAAGCGTCTGCCACCACACCCGGCAGGCCCCACCTTTAAAAGGTTCCACCACCTCCCAATAGGGCCAAGGGCCAGGGACAAAGCCTCTCAAAGCATGGGCTTTCAGAGGACACTAATCCAAATCCAAACTGTAGCAATATTTATATTTTTAATTAATTAATTTTTTGTGGTGCTAGGGATCAAACATAGGGCCTCAGGCCCTGTTAGGCAAGTGCTGTACCACTGAGCTACACCCATCCCCCCATATCTATCTATGTGTGTGTGTGTGTGTGTGTAAAATTGTAACATATATTACCATTATATATATACATATGTATAGGTAATGGTACTGGAGATTGAACCTAGGGGTATTCTACCTCCAAACTACATCCCCAGCGCATTTTATTTTTTTTATTTTCTTTAAATTTTACTTTTTATTTGTGGTGCCAGGGATTGAACCCAGGACCTCATGCATAGTAGGCAAGTGCTCTGCTATTAAGCTACATTCCCAGTCTTTACTTTTTAATTAAAAAAAATTGTTTTTTGCAGTACTGGGGATTGAACCCAGGGGCATTCTACCTCCGAGATACACCCCAGTCCTATTTTTTATTCTTTAATTTTTTAAACATGCTTTTATTGGTGCATTGTAGTCTCACATCACAATGAATATCAATTTGATGTTAACATACATGCACACAGCTCTTAGTCTCTCCCCTCCCCCCCATATGGAGTACCGAGAAAGATGTTGGCATATTCTCATATGTACACACTGTTTATGATAATTCCACTGATTCACTTCTTTCTTGCCCTTCCTCTTTCCTTTTACCACTTCCCTTGCTCCACTGAGTGTTCTCCATTATCATCCGGAGTCCCTTGTGTGTCCCCACTACTCCCTAGGTTGTGCATATTAATGAAAACATATGACCCTTCTTTTTTTGTGATTGACTAATCTCATTTAACATAATGTTCTCCAGATCCTTCCATTTTCTTTTTTTTTGCGGTACTAGGGATCAAACCCAGGAGCATTCTACCTACAAGCTACACCCCGGCCCTATTTTTTATCCTTTATTTTGAAACCGGGTCTCACGAAGTTGCGGAGAGTCTCACGAAGTAGCTGAGGCTGGCCGCGAACCCGGATCCTCCGGTCTCCGCCTCTCAAGTACTGGAATTACAAGTGTGCGCCACCATGCCCAGCTCCCATTTTCTCATAAATATATTATTTTGTTCTTCTTTATTGCTGAGTAGAAATCCATTGTGTGTATTTCCCATAATTTTGTAATCTACTCATCTGTTGATGGACACCTAGGTTGGTTCCATGATTTGGCCACTGTGAATTGTGCTGCTATGAACATGGGTATGCATATATTACTATAGTTTTCTAGTTTCAGTCCCTTTGGTATGATACCCAGTAGTGGTATAGCCACATCATATAGTGGATCCATTCCCAGTTTTCTGAGGAATCTCCACACTGATCTCCATAGTGGTTGAACTAGTTTGCATCCCATCAACAGTGTAGAAGAGTCCCAATTTCCCCACATCCTCGCCAACATTTGTTGTTGTTTGACTTCTTAATGATTGCCATTCTAATTGGGGTTAGATGAAATCTTAGAATAGTTTTGATTTGCATCTCCCTGATTGCTAATGACGTTGAACATTTTTTCATGTATCTATTGGTCATTTGTATCTCTTCTTTTGTGAAGTATCTATTCAATTCAGTTGCTCACTTCTTGATCAGATTATTTTTTTTTTTAGTGTAAAGTCTTTTAAGTTCTTTGTATATCCTAGATATTAGACCTCTTTCAGAGGGAGGGCTTGCAAAGATCTTCTCCCATTCCGTAGGCTTTCTCTTTAGGCTCTTGATGGTTTCCTTTGATGAGCAGAAGCTTTGTAGTTTAATGCTATCCCACTTATTAATTCTTGTTTTAATTTCCTGTGCTTTGGAGGTCTTGTTGAGGAAGTTTCTACTTGTGCCTATATGTTGGAGTGTTGAACCTATGCCTTCCTCTAATAATTTCATAGTCTCTGGTCTAACTTCCAGGTCTTTGATCCATCTCGAGTTGACTCTTGTGCAGGGTGAGAGGTAAGGATTAAGCTCAATTTTTCTACAGGTAGATAACCAGTTTTCCCAGCACCATTTGTTGAAAAGACTGTCCTTTCTCCAACACATGTGTTTGGCACCTTTGCTGAAAATCAACTGGCTATAAGTTCGTGGACTTGTTTCTGTATCTTCTATTCTGTTCCACTGGTCTATGTGTCTGTTTTTGTGCCAATACCATGCTGATTTTATTACTATAGCTCTGTAGTATAATTTGAAGTCAGGAATTGTGGTGCCTCCTGCATGGTTCTTATTGCTGAGAATTGCTTTGGCTATTCTGGGTTTTTTGTTTCTCCATATGAAATTAATGACTGGTTTTTCTAGATCTGCGAAAAATGATGTTGGTATTTTGATAGGGATTGCACTGATTCTGTAGATCATTTTTGGCAGAATGGCCATTTTGATAATATTTATTCTGCCTATCCAAGAGCAGGAGAGATCTTTCCATCTTCTAAGATCTTCTTCAATTTCTTTCTTCAGTGTTGTATAGTTTTCATTGTAGAGGTCTTTTACCTCTTTGATTAAGTTTATTCCTAGGTATTTGATTGGTTTTGAAGTTATTGTGAATGGAATTGTTTTCTGGATTTCTTTCTCAGTGGATTCATGGTTGGCATATATGAAAGCTACTGATTTTTTTAGGTTGATCTTGTATCCTGCTACTTTGCTGAATTTGTTAATCAGCTCTAGTAGATTTTTGGTTGAGTTCTTTGGGTCTTCTAGATACAGGATCATATCATCTGCAAATAAAGATAATTTTAATTCTTCTTTTCCTATTTGAATTTCTTGGATATCCTTCTCTTATTGCTCTGGCAAGAGTTTCGAGGACTATATTGAAAAGGAGTGGTGATAGTGGGCATCCTTGTCTTGTTCCTGATTTTAAGGGGAATTCCAGCAATTTTCCCCCATTCAATATGAGGTTGGCTTTGGGTTTCTTATATATTGACTTAATGTCAATATGTTGAGGTATGTTCCTTCTATTCCGATTTTCTGTAGAGTTCTTAACATGAATGGGTGTTGAATTTTGTCAAATGCTTTTTCCGCATCTATTGAAATGATCATGTTTTAGTTCAATTTATGTGGTGAATAACATGTATTGTTTTGCGTATGTTGAACCAGCCTTGCTTTCCTAGGATGAAACCAACTTGGTCATGGTGTATGATTTTCTCAATATGGTTTTGAATGTGTGTGGCTAGTATTTTATTTAGAATTTTTGTGTCTATGATATTGGTCTGTAATTTTCTTTTCTTGGGGTATCTTTATTTGGCTTTGGTATTAATGTGATGTTGGCTTCGTAAAAGGAATTTGGAAAAATCCCATCTCTTTCAATTTCACGAAATAGCTTGTGAAGTATTGGTTTTAGTTCTTCTGTAAAGGTTTTGTAAAATTTGGCTGGAAAACCATCTGGACCTGGGCTCTTCTTTGATGGAATTCTTTTTATTGCTGTTTCTATCTCTATGCTTGCTATTGGTTGATTCAGGTTTTCTGTATCTTCTTGGTTCAATTTAGGTAGGTTGTATGTGTCTAGAAATCTTTCGACCTCTTCCATGTTTCCCATTTTATTGGAATATAAGTTTCACAGTAGTTTCTTATGATCCTCTGGATTTCTCCACTATCTGTGGTGATGTCCCCTTTTTCATTTCTGATTTTGGTAATTTGGGTTGATTCTTGTGATGGACCGGTGCCGCAGTTGCTGCTTGCTGAAGTCCCTTGCATGAACGACTCTGGGTCCAAGATTATTATTTTAATATCGGGGTCGGCCGGAGAGGAGGCAACTCAAAAATCTCCTGCCTCTAGCAGCCGGTGCCCTGCCTTTATTGAAAGTTTAGACAAAGCATCATAAAAACAATTAAACACAGGAACCAGCAAGTATCACAGGTCCAGATAAAGAGAGTCAGTAAGGTGTGGTCATAAAACAATTGATGGGAAGCAGGAGTTAAACATTAGTAGATGGAGAGGACATCAAAGTCCACATGCTATCGATCCCATCAGGTCCCAGGGAATTTGTCCGTTTGCAGACAGATTCCACTCGACCAGGCACTGTACACAGACGAGTTGGCCCAAGATGTTAATCTCAATGTGTGGTCCTAAGATGGCCCTCAACAGATTCTCTCCTTCTTATGGTTAGGTTAGCTAGTGGTTTGTCAATCTTGTTAATCTTTTCAAAGAACCAGCTTCCCATTTTGTTGATTCTTTGTATTGTTTTTTTATTTTCTATTTCATTAATTTCTGCTCTGATTTTAGTTATCTCCTGCCTTCTACTGGCTTTGGGCTTAGACTGTTCCTGTTTTTCAAGATCTTTGAGGTGTGTCATTAGGTTGTTTATTTGGATGTTTTCTGTTTTTCTTATGTGGGCACTCAGTGCTATAAGTTTTCCTCTTAACACCACCTTCAAAGTGTCCCATAGATTTTGGTATGCTGGGCTCTCCACCCAGTGCCATGAAAGGGCCTGGTGGACTACCAGAAGCCTGCTCTAAAGTACCGGGCCTCTTCCACGTGGCAGTGACTCAGCATATCAATGGCAAAGATGGCGCTGGCGGACCCCTCGGAGGGAGGTCCCGCAGATAGCCCCACCTAGCCTCAGGAGGGCTATGATAGGCAGTTACCTCCTTCCGTGCTCACGGACAACAGGTGCCTCTGCCTATGATAGGTTATAGGGGGGCGTAATGACCCGACCTGTTGCGTGCCATTGGGCCACACCCTACTGCCCGGGGGTTCCTTTATGGCTTTTACTTTAAAACTGCCCTGTCTTCCTAAATAAACGAGATTTTGCTTGACATATCTCCCGGCCCGTGGTGTTTTTCAAGCCGTCGCCACTCACTTTTCCCTGTCAGTCCGTGCCACTCTTGGGCGGGACCCGAGATTGGTACATCATGTCTCTATTTTCGTTTAATTCCAGGAAGTTTTTTTTTATTTCTCCCCTTATTTCTTTTCTGATTCAGCCCTCATTTTAGAAGTATATCATTCAATCTCCATGTGCTTATGTGATTACTTTTGGTCTTCCTGTTATTAATTTCCAGTTTTATTCCGTTGTGATCTGAGAAGATGCAGGAAATTATATCACATCTTTTGAATTTGATGGTGCTTGCTTTGTGACCCAGTATGTGGTCTATTTTGGAGAATGTTCCATGGGCAGCTGAGAAAAATGTGTATTCAGATGTTGCTGGTTGAAATAATCTGTATGTGTCTATTAGATACATTCGATCTATAGTTTTCTTTAGGTCTGAACAATCTTTATTCATCTTTTGTCTGGAGGATTGATCTAGTGGCGTGAGTGGTGTGTTGAAGTCTCCCAATATTATTGTGTTTGGGTCTATTGGGGACCCGATGTCCCGAAGACTTTGTTTTATGAATGTGGGTGCGCCCACATTGGGGCATAAACGTTTACTATCATTATATTTTCTTGTTGGATTATTCCTTTTATTAGTAAGAAGTGTCCCACTTTGTCTCTTCTGATGTGTTTTAGCTTAAAGTCTGTTTTGTCAGATATAAGTGTTGCTACCCCTGCTTGTTTTCGATCTCCGTTTGCATGGTATATCTTTTTCCATCCTTTTATCTTTAGTGCATGATTATCTTTGGCTGGAAGGTGAGTTTCTTGTAAACAGCATATAGTTGGGTTAAGCTTTTTAATCCACATTGCCAGTCTATGCCTTTTAATTGGGGAGTTGAGTCCTTTGACATTCAATGTTATTATTGAGATATGATTTTTGTTTCTTATCATTTTGAGTTCTATTTTCTGTTTGCTGTAGTGTCAAATTTCCTTGTTTAAACAGTTGCCTACCTTGTGGGGTTCTGAAAATTGCTTGTTTTTCCTTCTTTGTGATTTATTTCTTTTAGTATTTTCTCTAGTGTTGGCTTGGTCCTCATGAATTCTTTAAATGTTTGTTTACCATTGAATGTTTTTATTTCTCCATCAATTTTAAATGATAATTTTGCTGGATATATCAGTCTTGGTTGGAAGTTGTTTTCTTCCAGGGTCCAGAATACTTCATACCAATCCCTCCTGGCATTCCTGACTTGGGTTGAGAAGCCTGGGGTGATTTTTATTGTTTTGCCCCTGTATGTCACCCATTCTTTTGTTCTTGATGCTTTTAGGATTCTTTCTTTGGCCTCTATGTTAGTCATTTTAATTATTACATGGCGTGGGGAGGTCCTTCTTTGGTCCTGTCTTAATGGTGTTCTATATGTCTCCTGTATGTGAATGTCCAAATCTTTTTCTATGTTAGGAAAATTCTCTGAAATTATTTCTTTGAAGAGGTTTCTTATACCCTTGGTCTGTGCTTCTAAACCTTCTTCAATGCCTTTTATCCTTAGATTAGGATGTCTTTTATTGTTCTATATTTCTTGGATGGCCAGGGTGTGTTGTTGTAATATCTTCTGTATATTGTTGACTGTGTTTTCAGTTTTGAATGAATTGTCTTCCAAGAGTGATACCCTGTTTTCCATGTGGTCAAGCCTACTAGAGTTGGTTTCTATTGCAGTCTTTAATTCATTTATTGACTCCTTCATTTCATTCAGTTTCTTTCTGATTCTTTCTTAGAGCCACAATTTCCTCCTTCATCTCCTCTATGCTTTCTTTGAGGCCTTTTATCATTCTGAAGATCAAAATTTGGAATTCTCTGTCTTGCATTTCCTGCAGGTCAGTATCAGTTATCTCATTTGTTGATGCATTGTGAGTGTTTCTTGTTTCCTCACTGTTCCACATTCTCGTATGTTCGGTGTTTTCCATTTTGTGTTTCTGTTGCCTCCGCATCATCTTCCTTTCTGTGTATAAGACCTCTTGATGGTCCCTGTAGACCCAATTAGGTCAGTATGCTGCAGGCTGTGGTTCCCTCCTGTCTGGTTGACCGGGGCACGGTGTGTGTGTGTGTGTGTGTGTGTGTGTGTGACATGTGGGTTCTATAGCTTGGGTGGTGCACGTGAGGCGCACTTCGAGGCATAGTGTTGGGTGTGGGCTCCAAGGCACGGGTGTCGATGCCGGAAGGCACCCGGTCTCCGAGTCGCCAGTGCTGAGGGTCACCTGGCCTCAAAGTGCACGTGTGTTCCGGGTCTCGGGTGGCATCGCCAGAGGGTGCCTGGGCTCCGATGAGCAGTGCTGAGGATCTCACGTGGATCCAAGGGGGGTGCGGGCTCCAGATCTCGGGTGGTGGTGCCTGAGGGTGCCCAAGTTCCGATGCGTGGCCCTGAGGATCATGTGCAGTACTGGGGGGGGCGCAGTCTTCTGGATTTCTGGTGGCAGCACCAGAGTGCTCTGGCTCCAAGGCGTGGCACAGAGGGTTGCACAGGTCTTGGGTGGCGGCGCAGGAGGGTGCCTGGGCCCTGAAGCATGGCGCAGAGGCTTGCACGCGGGCCGAGAGAGGTGTAGGCACTGGGTCTTGGGTGCGGTGCGGAGTGCCGCCCAGGTTAAGGGTGATGGCACCGGAGGGCGTGGGGGTCTGAGGCGGGCGTGGAGGGCAGCGTGGGTCTTGGGTGGCGGCACAGGAGGGCACGGGGTCCGAAGCGGGGCATGGAGGATCACACGGGTCTCGGGTGACGGTGCCAGAGGGTGTGGGGGTCCGCAGGTATTGGGGATTGCATGGGCTTGTAGCGCGGTGGGGGGGAGGTACGTGGCTGTGGCAGGAGCCCACGCTAGGGCAGCCTTTGAAGGGTATTCACAATCTGCTTCTGGTATGGCCCTACCACTCACAGAATTCTGCTCTGGTTCCTTGCCCCGATTTGCTGGTGGAGAGGTAGGGGGGCTATTAGCCCCGGCTATAGGGTCCGGGGGAAAATGGCTCCTTACCAATCCTGCTGACCCGGGATTGTAGTTTTCTGTGGGATTCTGTTGCTAGTAGATTCTATGTCTGTGTAGTCGTACTCAGGTTACTGGATATTGGGTTTTGGTTCTTCTATGGATTTGCGATGTTCAGTTCTGAGCCCCTGAGGTGATTTTGAGACAGGCTCGTTTAGGGGTCCCTATTCCATCGTCATCTTGGATCTTATTTCATTCTTTATTTTGAAACAGGTTCTCACTAAGTTGCAGAGGGCCTCACTAAGTAGCTGAGGCTGGTTGTGAACACAGATCCTCCTGTCTCAGCCTTCCAAGTACTGGGATTACAAGCGTGTGCCACTACCCCCGGCTTTTTATTTTGTATTTTGAAACAGGGTCTCACTAAATTGCTGAGGCTAGCCTTGAACCTGTGATCCTCCTGTTTCAGCCTCCCAAGTACTGAGATTACCACGAGAGCTGCTGCGCCCAGCACACAACTCTGTATTTTAATGACTTATTTCACTTGTTTTCTTTCTTTCTTTTTTTTTCAGTACTGGGGATTGAACCCAGGGGCATTCATCCTCTGAACTATACCCCCAGCCCTATTTTTTTATTCTTTATTTTGAAACAGGGTCTCATTAAGTTGCAAAGGGCCTCACTAAGTAGCTGAGGCTGGCCGTGAACCTGTGATCCTCCTGTCTCAACCTCCCAGGTACTGGGATTACAAGCGTGTGCTACCACGCCCGGCTTTTCATTTGTTTTTTTCTCCTCGCATTCTAGGTAAGCCCATAGGATGGAATCATCTGTTTTGTTCACGATTGCATGTGTGTGTGCGTGAGCACATATGCACACACACATTTCTCCTGTCAAGAAAGACTAAGCCAAAACCGACTTCCCTCCCCTTCCTTTCTTCCTTCCTTATTTCAAACTGTGATGTGGCTTACTCCAAGTTACACAGAAAGTTAATGACAAAGCCAGAAAAATTGAAACTAGTTCCCTGAATTCTTGGCCCATTCTAGTACCATACTCTTAAGAAATTGCCCGGAAGGCTGGTACAGTTTTCTGGTTGAATTTAGCTTTTGAAGCAAGATGCTGACTACACCATATGTTAAAGTCAGTAGTATAGCTGGGCACTGTGGCGCACAACTGTAATCCCAGTACTTAGGCGGCTGAGACAGGAGGATCGCAGGTTCAAGGCCAGCCTCAGCTACTTAGTGAGACCCTGTTTCAAAAATAAAGAATAAAAAAAAAATAGAGCTGGGGCTGTAGCTGGGGGTGTAACTCAGTGGTAGAACACCCCAGTACCACCACACACACAAAAAAGCACTAGAGTTAAATGTTAATTTTGAGTAATGGACTTGAAAAGCAATATTAAACAGCAAATGAACACCTTCGTTTCACATATCATACATTTGCCTGCCTGTGCTGATTCATTGGTGAGGGGTTCACTGTTTAATGGTACAAACCAAATATTCAGAAAATCTTAAACAATTTATTGATATTTTTAATAAAAAATTGTGTGCGCATGTGTATGTGAGTGTGTGTTGCTGAGGATCAAACCCAGGGCCTTGTGCATGGTAGGCAAGCACTCTAAACTGAACTATATCCATAGAACAAGTTAAAAAATATTTTTGGGGTGCTGGGGGTTGAACCCAGGGTCTAACACATGCTCAGCATGTTATTCTACCACTGAACTGTACCCCAACCTCTCAGGTGGAGTTTTACATTTTAAATGTCAGCTGTGCCAGGCTGTGGGGAACCATTGCTCAGGAGTGTTTTAAGGGCGTGATGGCGCATGCTTGTAATCCCAGTACTTGGGAGGTGGAGACCGGAGGATCCGGGTTCACGGCCAACCTCAGCTACTTAGCGAGGCCTTCCTGCAACTTCGTGAGACCCGGTTTCAGTAAAGGATAAAAAACAGGGCCGGGAGTGTAGCACGGATGTAGAATGCCCCGGTACCGCAAAAAAAAATACTTTTATTGGTGCATTATAATTATACATCATAGTGAGATTCAAAGAGATACAAACATACACATGCACAGCACTTGGTGTGTCTCCCTCTTCATCCCACCCGCTCCCTCCTCCCTCCCTGTACGCGTTAGTGAGATTGGTGGTGATATCTTCATGTATGGAGTAACATTGTTTGAACTGTTTAACTGTTTCCTTCCTCAGTCCTCCTTTTTTGGGGGGGAAGGAATGCTGGGGATTAAACCCAGGGGCATTGTACCTCTAAGCTATACCCCAAGTCCTATTTTATTTTTAGTTTTGAAACAGGGTCTCACTGAGGGCTTTGCTAAATTGCTGAGGCTGGCCTCAGGCCTGCAATCCTCCTGTTTCAGCCTCCCAAGTACTAGGATTTCAAGTGTGCACCACTGTGCCTGACTCTCCCCTTTTTTAAAAAAATAATATTTTTTTTCTTCTGCCTGGAGACTTTGTTCGAGAGGCAGCCAGAGGTAGCCTCTCGCCCAGCTTCGATGCACACAAAAGTGTGGAATTCTTTTTTCTAAATCCAGCTCTAACTTGAAATAGCCCAAGCCAGGAGTGGTGGTGCATGCCTATAATCCTAGTACTTGGAAGGCTGAGACAGGAGGATCAAGGACAGCCTCAGCAATTTAGTGAGACTGTCAGCAACCTAGCAAGACACTGTTTCAAAATAAAATTAAAAGGTGCTGGGGGTGTTGCTCGGAGGTAGAATGCCTCTGGGTTCAATCCCTAGAACCACACACAAACACACACAAAAAAAAAAAAAGAAAGAAAGAAAGAAGGAAGGAAGGAAGGAAGGGAGGGAGGAAAAAGACCACAGTAAAGTCAGCAAACTGGCCAGACTTGAGCCACAGACTCATCCATGATCCAATCAACTGGCCCAGGTTGGTGTGACACCATAATTGTTCTAAACTAGACCAGTTGTCCACCCGGAGGCCAATCCAGCAGGCGTTACAGAGGACAGGAAGGCCCCCTCTGGAATTGGAGGTTCCAGGGGAGTAGGAGCAGTCCTCGGGGGCTGTGGCGAGTGGAGGGACGGGGCAGGCTAGTCCCTGTACCCAGCTTCCCGGCTGCTGATTACACACGCTCTTCCCAGGCCTCCCTTCCTCCCACCCTCAGCAGATGCTCATTGGTTTTTCCCCATAGTTACCAGCGACCCCTTCAAATTGAGCAACTCTGATGGAAATAATCATACCCTCGCTATTTTCTGGAACTTCTAAGCTCTACAGCGGCACAAACTGTGCATGCCAGGGAAGCTTCTTACCAAAGTCACTTGAATGACTTTGGGTGCAGGTGCGTCTTTCTTCATGGGTCATTCCTCCTGCATGCACTTGCACGTTATTTTACTTCCCTTTGCACATCTGTCGCTTGGCTCAGCCCTCTGCCACCTGGCGCTACCATTCTTCCTCTGATATTTAAGAATGTCACTGCCATTCAGTGTGGCACAGGCCCTCCAGCAGTCCTGTCATCAATTCATAAGTCATGATTCCTATAAGGTTAGCACCCAGAAGGCCTGTAGCAAGGAGATGGCCCAATCCTTTTATTTTGCAGAGGGAGAAAATGAGGTTAAATGGTCATA
Organism: Glis glis; assembly: GCA_004027185.1. Lineage (NCBI taxonomy): Eukaryota > Metazoa > Chordata > Mammalia > Rodentia > Gliridae > Glis > Glis glis. Next base: position 45,308 of record PVJS01004775.1, read on the forward strand.
TCCAATGTGCTCAAAGATAACAAGCGTATTAGTCGCAAAGCATGGCTAAAGTCTCTTTTCTTGTGGTACTGGGGATTGAACCCAGGAGCAAGGGTACAAGGTACAGCCTCAGCACTATTTTGTTTTTTATTTTCAAACAGGATCCCACTAAGTTGCTGAGGGTCTCACTAAGTTACTGGGACTGGCCTTGAACCTGTGATCCTCCTGTCTCAGCCTCCCAAGTACTAGGATTACAGGTGTGCACCACCACACTCGGCCATGGTTAAAGTCTTACTGTTCTTTGGTCCCTTATCTAATGATGCCTCCAGGACCCAGACAAATCCTTCAATAAGACAATAAAACACAGTGGGAGAGTATATCTTCAACACATGAGGCCTTGGGTTCAAGCCCCAGCACCACAGAAAAGAAAAAAAAAGAAAAAGTTGAAATAGACGTGGTACAGAGAACCACTAAAGCAATTCTTTAGTCCCTTTAACCAAAGTTCCCTGCCCCTTATATTCTTTTAAAATTAACCTGATGTGGTGATGCACACCTATGGAAGGCTGAGACAGGAGGATCACAGGTTTGAGGCCAGCCCAGCAACTCAGTGAGACCCTCTTTCAAAATAAAAGATAAAAAGGGCAAGAGGTGTAGCTCGGAGATAGAACGTCCCTGGGTTCACTCCCTAGTAGCAAATTAATTAATTAATTAAACCACCCCCTTCGGGGCACCTGCCTTGCAGTTAGTCTCATGCTCAGTGGGGTATGCAATACACACCTTAGTAATGTCCTATCTTAGTCCTTTGGGGCCTAATGCCTTAGATTGGGTAGTTTATTTTTATTTTTTAGAATTTTATTGGTGCAGTATAATTAATTATACATTGTAGTGAGATTCAAAGTGCTACATTCAGCTAGGTGTGATGGCACATGTCTGTAAGCCCAGAACTTGGGAGGCTGAGACAGGAGGTTCACAGGTTCAAGGCTAGCTTCAGCAACTTAGTAAGACCCTCAGTAAACCTAGTGAGATCCTGCTTTGAAATAAAAAATAGAAAGGGCTGAAAGTATAGCTCGAAGGTAGAATGCCCCTGAGTTTAATCCCCAGTACCGCGCAAATGAACAAACAAAACAATCCTAAAGTGATACATTCATACACACACACAGCATCTCTGGGTATGGGTGCCTCCTAACCCCATTCTGCTATGCCCCTCCTCCCTTTCCATACATACTAGTAAAGGTTAGTAATACCTTCATATATGAACATAATAGCATTTCCTTCCCCAAGCCTCCTTTTCCTTTCACCTTCTTTCCTCCCCGGATCACCTTCCACTTTTCTACTGGTCTCCCCCTCATTTATCTGAAGTTCCTTTTCTTTCCTATTTTCTGTCTAGCTTCCACATATGAGTGGAAACATATGACCCTTGACTTTCTGAGACTGGCTGATCTTACTTGGCATAATATTCTCGAGTTCCATCCAGTTTCCTTCAAATGACATAATTTTGTTCTTTATGGTTGAATAAAACTCAGTTGTGTGTATATACCACATTTTTGTTATCCATTCATCTGTTGATGCACCCTTAGGCTGGTTCCATAGCTTGGCTATTGTGAATTGTGCTGCTATAAACATGGCTATGCATGTATCACAATAGTATTCTGACCAATTCTTCTGGAAAGATGTCGAGGTGTGGTATGGCTGGGTCCTGTGGTGGTTCCATTCCTAGTCTCTTGAGGAGCCTTCACATTGATTTTGTGTGTGTGTGTGTGTGGTACTAGGGATGGAACCCAGGAGCACTCTACCTCCAAGCTACGCCCCCGGAACTATTTTATTTTTTATTTTGAAACAGGGTCTCACTAAGTTGCGGAGGGCCTCACTAAGTAGCTGAGGCTGGCTGCGAACCTGTGATCCTCCTGTCTCAGCCTCCCAAGTACTGGGATTACAAGCATGCACCACCATGCCTGGTTCTTCACACTGATCTTGATGGAGTCTTTATTTTTTTGGTACTGGGGATGGAACCCAGGGACATTCTATCTTGGAGCCATACTCCAACCCTTTTTTAAAAAAAACGGGATCTTGCTAAGTTGCTGAAGCTGGCCTTGAACCTGTCATCCTCCTTTCTCAGTCTCCCAAGTACTAGGATTATAGACATTCACCACTGCCCCTGGCTGATGGAGCCCTTTCAAATGTGGAGACTGATGTATTTTAGTTTTAGGAACCTATCTTGAATTAGTTTCTGTTTTCTCTTTTGTAAATTCTCATTTAGTTTGTTATTTTTTTAAAATTAGCTGAACCTCTTGGATTTGTACCAATTTTTGCACTAAAATTTTTTCATTTTCCCTCAATTTTTTGTGTTTCTGTTTTACTTTCTGACTTTCTCAACTTTATCTTTTCCCAATGATTTCTTTCTCTCATTTCATTAATCTCCATGAGTTCTTTCTTGTTTTCTTTTTTTTTTTTCTTTTGCGGTACTGGGGATTGAACCCATGGGTATTCTACCTCCAAGCTATACCCTCAGCCCTATTTTTTATTCTTTATTTTCAAACAGGGTTTCACTAAGTTGTGGAGGGCCTCACTAAGTAGCTGAGGCTGACCACGAACCTGCGATCCTCCTGTCTCAGCCTTCCAAGTACTGGGATTACAAGGGTGCACCACCACACCTGGCTTATTCTTTATTTTTGAAACAGGGTCTCACTAAGTTGTGGAGGGCCTAAGTAGTTGAGGCTGGCCGCGAACCCAGATCCTCTGGTCTCAGCCTCTCAAGTACTGGGATTACAAGCATGCACCACCACGCCCGGCTTATTCTTTATTTTTGAAACAGGGTCTCACTAAATTGTGGAGGGCCTCACTAAGTAGCTGAGGCTGGCCATGAACCTGCGATTCTCCTGTCTCAGCCTTCCAAGTACTGGGATTACAAGGGTGCGCCACCATGTCTGGCTCTTTCTTATTTTCTGAATTTTCTCTCTAAGGAGCATTCTCTCACACACACATATTTTTGTTCAGAGTATTATTATTATTATTATTATTATTTGTACTAGGGACTGAACCCAGGGGCATTCTACCTCCAAGCTGCACTCCCAGCTCTATTTTTATTTTTATTTTGAAACAGGATCTCAGCCGGGCCTGGTGGCGCACGTTTGTAATCCCAGTACTTGGGAGGCTGAGACCAGAGGATCTGAGTTCGCAGCCAGTCTCAGCTACTTAGCGAGGCCCTCCACAACTTAGTGAGACCCTGTTTCAAAATAAAGAATAAAAAATAGGACTGGGGGTGTAGCTTGGAGGTAGAATGCCCCGGGGTTCCATCCCCAGTACTGCCAAAAAAAAAAAAAAAAAAGAAAAAGAAACAGGATCTTACTAAGTTGCCAAGGACCTCCCTAACTTGCTGAGGCTAACCTTGAACCTGAAAGCCTCTTGTCTCAGCCTCCCAAGTACTGGAATTACAGGTGCATGCCACCAGGTCTGGCTATAATGTCTGTATGATGGAAATATTAAAAACCCTTTCTTTTAGCTTCTGATGTGTGTGTGTGTATGTTGTACTGGGGATGGAATCCAGGGGCATTCTACCTCTGAGCTACACCCCCCCCCAGACCTATTCTTTTTTTTTGAAACAGGGTCTCACTAAGTTGCAGAGAGCCTCACTAAGTTGCTGAAGCTCACCATGAACCTGAGATCCTCCTGTCTCAGTCTCCCAAGTATTGGGATTACAAGCATGCGCCACCCCACCTGGCTGTGTGTGTTTTAAATTACCGTTATTTTATTTTATTGGTTTTGCAATGCTGGGCGTCAAACTCAGAGCCATGCACATGGTAGGAAAGCACTCTGCCGTTGAGCTACATCCCCAGCCTCAAATTATTACTATTTTACAGTGAGCCCTCCTCCCTCTTCTTCTTCTTCTTCTTCTTCTTCCTCTTCCTCCCCCTCCCCTCCCCCTCCTTCTTCTTCTTCTGTGGGGCATTCTACCTCTGAGCTACACTCCCCAGCCCTATTATTTTTTTGAAACAGGGTCTCACTAGGTTGCAGAGGGCCTCACTAAGTTGCTGAAGCTCACCATGAACCCGCATCCTCCTGTCTCAGCCTCCCAAGTACTGGGATTCCAAGCGTGCGGCCCCCTCGCCCGCTGAGCGCCGCATCTTCTTTCACTCATTTTGCTGGGAGTTTGATTTTTCTCTCTCCCTGCACAGTCTCTGGTTCTTCCAAGTCCCCTTGTTCCCCCCTTGTTCGTCTCGCTCTGTGTTTTCTGTTGGAGGACTCCCTGGAATGTTCGACGGCCCTGGCTGGTTGCTTCCAATGTCTGAGCGAGGTGCGAGCAGTGGACCCGCAGGTGGGGGCACAGGGGGTTTGGAGGCCGCCCGCGGCGCGCTGGGGGCTCGGGCCTGCTCTGCTCTCCTGAGCCGGCTGGCCCTTGGGGGCAGGCTGCGCCCTTCCTAGCCAGCCCCTCACCCTCGTCCTCCTCGGCAGGCTCTCGGCCTGCTGGCTGGCCACAGGTCCCTGCTGACCCCTCCCGGAGCCTGCCTGGTCGGCGCTGGAGAGCCGCAGGCTTCTGGCTGACCTCGGCTTCCCCATAGGGTCGGTTAGTTTCCACTTACTCATCGCGGCTTCTGTGCTTCTCAAAATTGTAACATTTTCCTTGGCAGCTGTCTTCACATTCTCTTTGTTCTAGAGTCTTCATGTCTCTTCCTCCCATTTATTGTCATTTTACGGGAGGGTTAAGAGGGAGCAGGGGTAATATTATGTGTTTAATTGAAAAAAATATATATTATATATATTTTGGTACTGGGTGTTCTACCTCTGAGCTACACCCTCAGGCCTCCTTTTTGTGGCACTGGGGATTAAACCCAAGGGCATTTTACCTCTGAGCTACACCCCCAGCCCTTTTTATTTTTTGTTTTGAAACAGGGTCTCACTAGGTTGCTAAATACTGGGATGACAGGCATGCACCACAGCTTAACTGATCATATTTAACTGGGATCTACATGTGCATGCTTTGAAGTTCACCCTTCTAGCTTTCTGTCTTTTCTTTCTTTCTCCTTCCTCTTTCCTTTTCTCCCTTTCTTTTTTTCTTTTCTTTTTGTTTTTGTTTTTATTTGGTATTGGGGATTGAACTCAGGGACATTCTACCTCTGAGCTACACCCCCAACCTGGTTTTATTTTTATTTTGAAATGGCCTTGCTAGGTTGATGAGAGTCTCATTACTTGCTGAGGCTGTCCTTGAACCTGCAATTCTCCTGTCTCAGCCTATCCAAGTACTGGGATTACAAATGTATACCACCAAGCCCGGCTTCCCTTCTTCTTTCTTTAACTCCCTCTTTCCCTCCCTCCTTCCTACTGTCCCTTTCTTCTTCCTACTTTCCCTTCTTTCCTTTGTTCCCACCCTCCCTCCCTCTCTCCCTCCCCTTCAGTCTCCCCTCTTTCTTTTCTTTCTTTCTCCCTCCCTTCTTCCCTCCTCTCTGGCTCTTTATCTTTCAGAATGCCTCTCTTCCCCCTGCCCCCCAAGGAAAGCAGGAAGACTGATGTTCTCTGCTTTAAAAAATTCTTTGAATATAAATAGCACCTCGGAATCTGGCTTTAATTTGAACATGCCATGTTTCCACAATAAAGTCAGAAATACCATCAACCCCCAATTCTGTACTCCCTGATGTTCTCTTGGTGTTTCTAGGAAGCAGAGTGTTGGCTTTTCATCCAGTTCTGGTTAGGCCACTTGGGTTCAGTGTTTGGACTTCGGAAGCTTCAGTCCAGAGGACAGAGGAGAGAAGGCAAGAGTGTAATTTTGCCCAACAAAGGAAATGGGGTGAGGGTGGAGGCTGGGACTGAGAATTAGTTAATTGATGAATTGATTCAATCAACACATGTGAAATGTCTACTATATTCCAGGTATTATCCTTGGTAGAAGGGATACAAAAATGAGTAAGACATCCAGAGTGGAGAGGGGAAGACAGACAGGTGAACAGATACAGTTCAGTGTGATATGTGCACTTTGTGATCAATACACAGTGACTTGGCACTGACTGCTTGTCAGGCATTATAGTAGGCACTCATTCTTATTATTTTGACACTGGGGATTGAACCCAGGAGCATTTTTTTTTTTTTTTTTTGGTACTGGGGATTGAACTGAGGGGCATTCTACCTCTGAGCTACACCCTTAGCCCTATTTTTTATTCGTTATTTTGAAACAGGGTCTCACTAAGTTGCAGAGGGCCTCACTAAGTAGCCGAGGCTGGCCACGAACCTGCAATCCTCCTGTCTCAGCCTCCCAAGTACTGGGATTACAAGTGTGTGCCACTAAGCCTGACACACCCCAGCCCTTTTAATTTTTTTTTTCTTTTTGGTACTGGGGATTGAACCCAGGGGCATTCTATCTCTGAGTTACACCCTCAGCCCTATTTTTAAATTCTTTGTTTTGAAACAGGGTCTCACTAAGTTGCAGAGGGCCTCACTAAGTAGCTGAGGCTGGCTGCAAACCTGCCATCCTCTTGTCTCAGTCTCCTAAATACTGGGATTACATATGTGTACCACCACGCCTGGCATACCCCAGCCCTTTTAATTCTTTATTTTGAAACAGGGTCTTGCTAAGTTGCTAAGGCTGGCCTCAACCTGCAATCCTCCTTGTCTCAGCCTCCCAAGTACTGGGATTGCAGGCATGTGCCACTGGGCCTGGTTTAGAGATCATTTTTTAGAAAGGAAGATGTCTGCTCCCCAGAGGCCAGTCAAGGGGATCACGTGCTTTAGCTGGGGAGAGAAAACACACACACAACATTCTGAACTTAATCGGTTTTAAAACTCTGGTCTTTGAAACAGGAACTTGGCTTGGGTCTCCTGAGCCAACAGCAGACATCTTGCCTGCCTCTTTCCTACAGTTACTTTGTCATTTAAAGTGACCGGTGGCTTCCACAGGCTGAGGAGCTGTCTACTTTTATGCAGAGAGCAATATTCTTCCAAAATCAGGGCTGGTAAGTGCAGGCTGCAGGCTCACTGGGACTCCCAGGGGCTGCTGTCACGATGGTTATCCTGAGGACTGGGAAGAGAAATTCTTGGGATAGGGGATCTAAATTTGCCCTGTATTAAAAAAAGGAGGTGGGCAGCCAGGTGTGGTGGCACACACCTGGAATTCTAGTACTTGGGAGACTGAGACAGGAGGATGGCAGGTTGAGGCCAGCCTTAGCAACTTAGCAAGACCCTGTTTCAAAATAAAGAAATAAAATAAAAAATTAAAAGGGCTGGGGTATGCCAGGAGTGGTGGTGCACGCTTGTAATCCTAGTACTTAGGAGGCTGAGACAGGAGGATCACAGGTTCCAGGCCAGCCTCAGCTACTTAGCGAGGCCCTCTGCAACTTAGTGAGCAATGTAGTGAACTTGAAAACTTAGCAAGACCCTTTTTCAAAATAAAAAATAGGGGTGGCAGTGCAGCTCAGAGGTAGAATGCTCCTGGGTTCAATCCCCAATACCCCCCCACATACACACACGGAGAGAGAGGAGGAGAAGGAGGAAGAAGAGAAGAAGGAGGAGAGAAGAGGAGATGGGGTCAGGATACCGATAGAGATTTTGCCAAATTATGGATGGAGTGGAGCAGATCCAGCACAATCCCCTAAGGACATCCCTCCCACACTCACAGGAAGGCCAAAAAAAGATTTGCAATTCAAATTATTTTTGGTGCTTGGGAGATGCAAGGAGAGTAAGAGAGGGCAGCGTAGTAAATAGGAACTGGAGGGGAAGGGAAAAAACGACAGGAGGTTCAGTAGGTATCTTTCCTAAGGAACAGCTCAGGGGGTACCAAATGTTATAGGAAACATAATTCAACTTGAATAATAATATTTTGTAGGTACAAAATAGATATGAGCCAGACTATAAAGGAATATTCACAAATTTTCTATAAATTTAGTTTCTGTGCTAATAGAAAGCACTGCTCCCTTCTGTTTTTAGCCTCTGGTTTTTTTTTTTTTTTTTGGTGCTGGGCATTGAACCCAGGGTCTCATATGTGCATGCTAAGTACATATTGTACCATTAGCTACACCCCCTGTCCCACAACTCTATTTTTACTTTGCTTATTTATTATTTTTAATAATTTTATTATTTTTATTGCAGTACCCACAATGGAACACAGGGCCTTGTGCATGCTAAGCAAGTCCTTTACCAATGATCTATACTCCCAGTCCCCCAAACTTTATTTTTAACTTTCTTCTCCTCCTCCTCCTCCTCCTTCTCCTTCACCTTCTCCTTCTTTTTATATTATATTATTATTATTATTATTATTATTATTATTGCAATGCTAGGGATGGAACCCATGGCCTTGTGCATGCTAGGCAAGTGTTCTACCACTGAGCTACACCCCAATAATTATCAATAATTACTTTATTTGTGATTAACTTTTTTTGTGTGTGTGGTACTGGAGATTGAACCCAGGAGCAGTCTACCTCCAAGCTACACCCTCAGCCCATTTTATTTTATTTATTTATTTTTTCTTTTTTGGTAGTGCTGGGGATGGAACCCAGGGGTGTGCTACCTTTGAGCTATACCCCCAGCCCTATTCTTTTTATTTGGAAATAGGGTCTCACAAAGTGGCTGAGAGCCTAAGTTGCTGAGGCTGGCCTTGAACCTGCAATCTTCCTTTCTCTGCCTGTCTTGCACCACCATGCCTGGGTTATTTTTGGAACATGGTCTCTCTAGGTTGCTGATAGTCTTGCTAATTTGCTCAGGCTGGTCCCAAACCTTCAATCTTCCTGTCTCAGCCTCCCAAGTACTGGGATTACAGAGGGGTGCCACCATGCCTGGCTGATTAACATGTATTAATTATACAGAGTAATGGAGTTCGGTGTGGTATTTCTGCATATGCACACAACATGCACTGGTCAAATCCAGCCTCCCTCTAGCCCTCTCCTCCACACAGGTGCACCTCTAGTGGTCACTACTCTATATTCAGGTCCATCTCTTTTAGCTCCAACACATGAGAGAGAACATATGGTTCTTGTCTTTCTGTGCCTGGCTTATTTCATTTAACACATGTCTTCTGGTTCCATCCATTTTGCTGCAAATGAGGATTTCATTCTTCTTTATGGTAGAATAACACTCCATTGTGTATATAGACCACATTGTCTTTACTTGTTGATTTGTTGATGGCACGGAGGCTGATTCCATGCCTTCGCTATTGTGAATAGGGCCACAATAAACATGGCATGCGGCAGAGCCTCTATTTGTGTGTGGGGGGGGGGTTGGGGATTAAACCCAGAAACATTCTACCCCCAGCCCCCCTCCTTTTTTTTTTGCAGTGCTGGGCATTGAACCCAGGGACATTCTGCCTCTGAGCTACACCCCCAGCCTTATTTTATTTTATTTATTTATTTATTTATTTATTTTTGCGGTACCGGGGATTGAACCCATGGGCGTTTTACCTCCGAGCTCCACCCCCGGCCCTATTTTTTATACTTTATTTTGAAACCGGGTCTCATGAAGTTGCGGAGGGCCACACTAAGAAGCTGAGGCTGGCGGCGAACCCGAATCCTCCGGTCTCTGCCTCCCAAGTACTGGGATTACAAGCATGCGCCACCAGCCCGGCTTATTTTATTTTTTATTTTGAAACAGGGTCTCAGTAAGTTGCTGAGGGTCTCGCTAAGTCACAGACTGGCCTGGAACCTGGATCCTCCTGTCCCAGCCCCCTACCACGCCTGGCTCAGCCTGCATTCTTGAGATGACAGGATGAAAGGGTTTTGCCCACACTGTACCCAGTCTCTTTCCCTGCTCTCCATAAGCCCCTTTAGTCGAGCTGGTTTTCTACAAATGCCTTTCTCCTGTCATGACTGTTTTCTTTTTTTTTTTTTTGTGGTACTGGGGATTGAACCTCTGAGCTATATCCCCAGACCTATTTTTTTTAAATTCTTTATTTTGAAACAGGGTCTCACTAGGTTGTGGAAGGCCTCACAAGTTGCTGAGGCTGGCCGCGAACCTGCCATCCTCCTGTCTCAGCCTCCCAAGTACTGGGATTACAAGCGTGCACCACCACGCCCGGCTCATGACTGTTCTCATTTTTGTTGTTTCTGCTCTGGGTAAGAAGGATGGGAAAAGGTGGGGGTTGGGGGAGATAACAATGGACAGTGTTGATGAAAGGTGGGGTAACAATATGCATTTGAGAAGCAGGGAGAGGGAGAAGGAGCAGCCCCTTTGGTCAAGGTCTTTATCCTTCTCAAGTTTCAGTTTTTCTCACCTCTTAAAAACAATGATGTGGATTACATAGGTTTGATATCACAGCTCTATGCGTTCGAGACAGTTCTTAAATCACCTTTCAGCAATGTTGTCTAAATGGTGGGTACCCAAAGAGTATACAGTTTTAGAGGTCTAGATCTGTCAGAGATAGAACAGGGCTGGATTTACATGGGTCCCCCCTCCCTTTGCACTTAACCTTCTCTCTGTTCTGAAAAAAGAAAGCCAGGCCTTGCCCTGGGTTGTGAAAACCTCCAGGATCAAGATAAGGGACAATTGGAAATATCTGTGTTTGCACTAAGACAGTAAGAGGCTTTTATCACTGAGACACAAATCATTTCAGCATTTATTGCTTTCCATAAAACCTGGAGGAAAACTCAACCGAGTATGTTCACCAATAGGTGATTAGAGTTATTTATTTATTTTAGTATTGGGGATTGAACCCAGGGGCATTCTACCTCTGAGCTACAACCCCAGCCCTTTTTTATTTATTTTTTATTTTTTATTTTTTGCGGTACCGGGGATTGAACGCAGGGGCGTTCTACCTCCGCGCTACGCCCCCAGCCCTATTTTTTTTTATACTTTATTTTGAGACCGGGTCTCACGAAGTTGCGGAGGGCCTCACTAGGTAGAGAGAGAGAGAGAGAGAGACAGGGAGAGAGAGAAAGAGAGAGAGGGAGGAAGGGAGAGACAGAGAGAGAGCATGCGCACGCGCGTGCGTGCGCGAGCTGAGGCTGGCCTGAACCCGGATCCTCCGGTCTCCGCCTCCCAAAGTACTGGGATTACAAGCATGCGCCACCACGCCCGGCTCCTTTTTTATTTTTTATTTTGAAACAGGGTCTCGCTAAGTTGCTGACAGCCTCACTAAGTGCTGAGGCTGTTCTTGAACCTGTGATCCATCTTGTCTCAGGCTCCCAAGTACAGGGATTACAGGTGTGCCCTGTAAAATATATGTAAAAATACATATATTTTAAAGTCTATCCATATTCATCTCATTAAGAGAATAATTTCCAATAGTATTTTTACTGTTTCACATTTAGTGGTCAATAAAATATATATTTAAGCTGGGCGTAATAGTGCACGTCTGTAATCCCAGTACTTGGGAGGCTGAGACAGGAGGATGGCAGGTTCAAGGTCAGCCTCAGCAACTTAGAGAGACCCTGTTTCAAAATAAAAAATAAAATAGGTTGGGAGTGTAGCTCAGAGGAAGAATGCCCCTGGGTTCAATACAAAAAACAAAACAAAACAAAATACAAAAAAAGCATATATATATATATATATATATATATATATATATATATTCATGATTGTTATTAATAATTGTAATGATGGATTAGTCTCAATAAATATTTTAACACTGAGAGCCTTAGGGACACAGGATATTTTCTTAAATAGTAAAATCAATTTAAATATGCATTTTTGTTTCAGAAAATATGATATGGCAATCAATATAAAAATATCTGATATTTGGATCCAGCTATTTAGGGGAGATGGAATGAAAGTGTAGTTCAAGGAGTAAAGGGAATGATTTAAGATTTCTGCTTGCTCATGTTTAAAAATGAATGATGGTGTCACGTTACTATGGTACTTAGATTCTAATGGATGCATCTAACAGAGTGACATAATGGTTTTATTTTAAAACATCCCATGCTAACAATCTGCAGAATACATCCTTTACAAACACTTAACCAACCATACAAAGATAGAATAGAGATGTCAGCCAGGCATGGAGGCTCATGCCTGTACTTGGGTGACTGAGATAGGAGGATCACAGGTTCTAGGACAGCCTCAGCAATTTAGGGAGACCCTCAGCTCAGCAACTTAGTGAGACCTGTTTCAAAATAAAAAATATAAAGGGCTGGGGTGTAGCTTGGAGGTAGGATGCCCTGGGTTCACTCCCCAGTACCAAAAAAAACTAAAAGATATAGATGTCAACTTAAGAACATATAAAGGCACACATGGTTTTTCAACATTTCTTGAAGGGGTGCAGGTAGGGAAAAGTTTGAAGACCATTGCTTCATCCCGTTTTCTACTGACATCCCTGCCCATAACATAGCACGTCTTACATTTCCAGATCCTTTCCAACTTTGAATAATAGAAATGGTAGGCGTCACTGCACCTACGATTTCAGGGGATTCCTAATCGAGAGTTCTTTGTACTTCACCAGGCCACATATCTACTTTGAATTGGGTGGTAGTTACAGGGCCACGGTACAAGGGCTTAGAGAAACCAAAAATAAATCAGCCCCTAGACTCATGGCTGAACTATTTCAAGAATATGCAGTTACATTTCAGTGGCCATGATTTGACTCATAGTAACATATAATTACAAGCTTTATTCCAAGGGATGCTCCTGTAATGCTTGCTTATCACCTGCATATAGGGCGAGGGCTGCAGCAGGGTCTTATGGTAACTGACAATCGAACTGGGACTGATTTCTTGAATACCAAGTGGGTTTTGGTGGAGTTTCTCCAAGTTATTTTTTTCTTGTGGTACTGGGGATTGAATCCAGGGATGTTCTTTCTTTGGGCTACACCCCCAGCCCTATTTTATTTTTTATTTTGAAACAGGGTCTCATTAAGTTGCTGAGGGTCTCTCTAAATTGCTGAGGCTCAAACCTGTGATCTTCCTGTGTCAGCCTCCAAGTACTTGGATTACAAGTGTGCGCCACCACACCTGACTCTTGTATTATCTATATTATTTAAGGAATAATGGCAGAAAAAAAGTCTGTACATGTTCATTATAGACAGATGTGTGTGTGTGTGTGTGTGTTTTACTGGAATTGAACCCAGGGGCATTCTACCTCTGAGCTATACCCCCAACCTTTTTTGAAAGGTGGTCTTGCTAAGTGTCTGTGGGTCTCGCTAAGTTGCTGGGGCTGGCCTCAAACCTGTGATCTTCCTGTATCAGGCTCCCAAGTACTGGGATTACTGGCATACACCACCACACACTTAAAGTGATTTTAAAAGTTGATAGCACCTATTTAAGCACAAAACTCAGAATTTTTTAGCTTTAAAAATTTTTTAAATAAACTTTCTCTTATTATGTGTGGTCTTGGGGATTGAACCCAGGGGCATTCTACCTCCAAGCTACATCCCAGCCCTATTTTTTTTTATTTTTATTTTGAAATAGGGTCTTACTAGGTTGATGAGAGTCTCACTACTTGCTGAGGCTGTCCTCAAACCTGGGATCCTCCTGTCTCAGCTCCCAAGTACTGGGATTATAGGCATGCCACGACGCCTGGCTTAAACTTTTTATTTGTATATAATTATAACTTCTCATGCAATTTTAAGAAATAATTCAGGGCTGGAGTGTAGCTCGGTGGTAGAGTGCTTACATAGCATGTGTGAGGCCTTGGGTTCAGTCCTTAGCAGTGAGAAAAAAATCATCCTTGGCACATGGTATTGTCACTGTTTTATTTTCGTTTTAGCCATCCTGCTAAATGTGATATTTCATTGTGGTACAAAATTTCAAATTTATGAAATTTTCCTTTTCATGGACTTTTAACTTGTAGTATCTTTCCTTTGAACATCAATTTAAAACATTTTTATTAAGAAAAAATATACAAGTTGGGCACTTGGTGGCACATACCTTTAATCTCAGTACTTGAAAAACTGAGACAGGAGGATTGCAGGTTTGAGGCCAGCCTCAGCAACTTAGAGAGATCCTGTTTCAAAATAAAGAATAAAATATGGCTTGGTGAGTAGCTCAGAGGTAGAATCCTCACTGGGTTCAATCCCCAGCACGAGAGAGAGAGAGAGAGAGAGAGAGAGAGAGAGAGAGAGAACACAAACACAATGCACACGGTACAATATTTAAAAATATAAAAGCATAATGGATCATGAAGCCTGCTCTTGTTACCTTAGGGGTGATCCCCTTCACAGAGGCCACCACTCCTACCAGCAAAACCACGTGAAACTTTCCCAGAAAAACAAAGGCAGTGAGCACAGTTCAACCACCCCTTCCTAGCCCAAGGTCGCCAGCAGGAATGAGCACATGTAACTTCCGTGATGCTGGTAGCTGTTCTCTCCTCCGCTGCCGCCAGCTAGTCCATGTAAGGAAGTAGGAACAAACTGGACAAAGCCATTTGCTCTTCTCATCTCCAATGGCTTCTCCATTCTATTTCCAATCTGCTGAGGGCTGAGAAACATAACTGGGCCATAATTAGATACTCAGTGAGAATCAACAAGCACTTTGGCTAGTTACTCAGGGCCCTCTTTTTGTCCTCTGAGTTTGGAGTTCTGTGCCAGAGATGGAGTGGTCCTGTGTGTCTTTCCCGAAAGCCAGGCCTGACAGATTCAGAGAACGAAGGGTGCTCCTGGCCATTTATTCAGTTAGAACACCCGTAGGACCATTAGGTTTTAGGTGTAATGATAAAATTAGTTATTGCTTAATTGCTAAATGAAGGAGCTAAGCAGGACTGGGCTGAATTTGCCAGCCAAGTACTACATTTAATTTTAATATAGTTTGATAGACATGTGGCATCATCAGACACATCATGATGAAATTTGAAAGAAGATTCCTGGGCAAACTACATGTCTCTACTGACTCACTTTAGTAGGACTCAGAGTTCAGGCTGCAGATCAGGTTTTGTGTATCAGTTCCAGTGGTAGGAGTTTAATGTGGAAGGATACAGAATTGGCTTTAAAAAAAAGTGTGGTACTGGAGATGGAACCCAGGGCTTCATACATGCTAGGCAACTGTTCTACCACTGAGCTACACCCCAGCCGTAATTTTTTAAAAATAATATAACCATAAGCCCAGTGTGGTGGCTCCCACCTGTAATCCCAGTATTTGGGAGGCTGAGACAGGAGGATCACAGGTTTGAGGCCAGCCTGAACAACTTAGTGAGAATATCAGCAACTTAGTGAGACCCTGTTTCAAAATGTTCTACTGCTGAGCTACATTCACAGCACTATTTTATTTGTTATTTTTGAAACAGCTAATTTACCAGGTGCTGGTCTTGATCCTGTGATCATCCTGTCTTAGCCTCCCAAATACTGTTGATTACAGATGTGCTCCACCATGCCTGGCTAAAAACGATTTACTTTTAAAACTCTCATTTCCCCCCGAATCATAAAGGTATACTTGCTTATTAAAGAAAATTTGGAAGCTGGGTGTAATCCCAGTACTTGGGAGGCTGAGATTGGAGGATCTCAGGCTTGAGGCCAGCCTCAGCAGCTCTGCAAGGCCCTCCATAACTTAGTGAGACCCTGTTTCAAAATAAAAAATAAAAAAATAGGGCTAGGGGTATAGCTCAGAGGTAAAATGCTCCTGGGTTCAATCCCCAGTACCACACATACACACAAAAATGCCCATTAAACCCACCACTCAGATAATTACTATTAGCATTTTTTAGGTTTTATCCTTGCAAAACTAAATATTAATTATTAAACACACACATACACACAAATTTCTTATTTCTGAGGAGGAGAATAGTCTGGGGAGATAAGAAGGGCACATACTGCTTTTCACGGTTCATTTGTACTTTTTCACCTCTGTATTGTGTACGTATGTCTTGGTCCTTTCTCTGTTGCAAAAGTGAATACTACAGACTAATTTATAAAGAATAAAGGTTTATTAAGCTCATAGTTCTGGAGACTGAGAGATCCTTATTGAGAGGCTGTGTCTGGTGAAAGCCTTCTTGCTGTGAGTCCCAAGGCAGAGCAGGGCATCACATGGCAAGGGAGACATACAAGAGACAGAGCCAAGCTGGCATTTATAACAGGCCCACCCTCATGATAACCCATAAATTCATTAATCCACAAATGAGGCTGAGCCCTCATGACCCAGTCCCCTCTTTTTCTTTCTTTCTTTTTTTTTTGTGGTACTGGGTATTGAACCCAGGGGCAGTCTACCTCTTAGCTACACCCCCAGCCCTATTTTTTTTTCTTTTTTTGAAACAGGATCTCATTAAGTTATGGAGTGCCTCACTAACTTGTTGAGGCTGACCGCAAACCTGTGATCCTCCTGTCTCAGCCTCCCAAGTACTGGGATTACAGGTGTGCGCCATCGCGCCCGGCTCCCGTCACCTCTTAAAGGTTGCCCCTGCTCCTGCCTTTTAATATTTCACAGTGGAGATTAGATTTCAATGTGAGTTTTGATGTGGGTGTATAGCAGCGTACATTCCCTATTAACAAAGTAACAGAAGGACATAAATCCATAGGTCTAAATATCCTCGTTGCTTTTCTTTGTTTACCATGTTTGGTAATAGTCAGCTTGTGTTCAGAATCACCGGTGTAAAACTTAACCCAATTCACCGAGGACCATAGGCATCTCCTGGAATAAGCTGCACAGAGTTTATTCCTGCTAATGCCGTTGACTGTATTCACCCACAATAGTAGATACTAATAGTAAACCCCCTGTGGCTCAGTGTATGTAATCAGTCTTAGCAAAAATAAAGTCAAATAGAGTGCTAAAACAAGGGCACAGATCCAGAAAGCCAAGATACTTATTCACCCTCTCACTCTGAACTGGGAAGGCCAGTTCTTCCCATGGACTCACAGGGAATCCTTGTGGAGTGAGGCACTTACTGAGGCCGAGGGAGAACAGCACCATCCGTGTGAATCAACAGGAATGGCGGCTTGACTGCAGACTGCCAGTTCTGGGGAAAGGATGCATATTCAGCGTCGAGGTTCATGATAGTGTCAGGGTTAGCAGTTGTCTAACATTCTCACTGCCGTGATTCCAAATGACTGACCACACAACTTAGTGGAAGGAAGATTTATTTGCTCACAGTTTTTGGAGATTTAGAAGTTCAGTTCATGTGGCGTTGGGTTTGTGGAGCTCAGGGCATGGCGGCGGGAAGTGGAGAGAGGGAGAATGCTAGGGTCTGCTTTCACATGGGAAGGCCAGAAGCAGGGGGATCAGGGGGAGGAGGGAACTCACATAAACCCCAAGGCCACACTTCCAGGAACCCCTCCTTAGCAACCAAGCCCCACGTCCAACATTGCTACCTTGTTTCTGTGAGGGCTGGGGCGGGGCATTCTAAATCCAAACCATTACAGCAGTATAGCAATGTTTTCCAGACTTCATTGCTAGGAAAAAATTTTGGCCTGTGTGTGTGTGTGTGTGTGTGTGTGTGTGTGTGTGTGTGTATTTATCTCCTGTTTATATTTTTGCTTGACTTTAAATATACACTTCTGGGTGTTCACAAAAGTTCTATCTTTCTTGATCTTACTTTATTCCTGTCCTGTACTGCTGTTTCCCTTACCCTATAAACAGAAATTTCCGAAGTTGTTTCCACTTCTCATATTTCCCTACTCTTGAGTTTCTCTGGGTTTGGGGCAGGGATCACTGATTCAGAGCTCACAGACTCAGATCATGAATAGCTCTGTGATTCTGAGATTGTCTTCCTCTTCTTAAAATCTAAATTCTTCCATCTGTAAATGAGATTAATAAACTATTATTCCCTGAGAATAAATGTAAAGATTTTAATCTAAGGCATAATACTGATTTTTAATTTTACTTTTATTTGTTTTACTATTTATTTGTAGTACTGGGGATAGAACCCAAGGCAGAATGCATACTAGGCAAGTGCTCTACTACTGAGTACCCAGCCTGTCTGCTAACTTTAAAAAAAAAAAATCAGTACCCCAGTCCCTGATAGTGACTTTTTAGAATTTGGTACTTTATTTTATTTGGTTCAATCCCTTTGGGATTGAATCCAGAGCCGTTCAACCTCTGACCTACACTGCCAGCTCTCTCTCTCTCTTGTTTTTTTTTTTTTTTTGTACTGGGGATTGAACCCAGGGGCATTATACTCTGGATTACACTCCAAGCCCTATTTTATTTTTTATTTTGAAACAGGGTCTCACTAAGTTGCAGAGGGCCTCGCCAAGTTGTTGAGGCTGGCCACGAACCTGCGATCCTCCTGTCTCAGGCTCCTGAGTATTAGGATTACAGGCATGTGACACCATGCCTGGCTCCCCAGTTCTTTTTTACTTTCTAATTTTGAGACAGAATCTTGCTGAGTTGCTGAGGGACTTGCTAAATTGCCGAGGCTGGCCCTCACTAGGTTGCTGAGAGCCTCACTAAATTGCAGAGGCTGTCCTCAAACCTGAGATCTTCCTGTGTCAGCCTCCCACGTACTGGGATTACAGGCATAAGCCACCACACCCAGCTTTAAATTTTTAATAAAATTGGAGCCAGGTGTGGTGGCGCACGCTTGTAACAGCCAGCTGCTGTTGGGAATACTTGCAGAAGATGGCACTTTGGAGGGACCTCGGAGGTCATTTTCTTTTTGGTACTGGAGTTTGAACCCAGGGACATTGTATCTCTGCGCTACACCCCCAGCCCTATTTTATTTTATTTGTTTGTTTTTTGTGGCACTGGGGATGGAACCCAGGGGCATTCTACCTCTGCGCTACACCCCCAGCCCTATTTTATTTTTTTATTTTGAAACAGGGTCTCACTAGGTTAATGAGAGTCTCACTACTTGCTGTCTCAGACTCCCAAGTACTGGGATTACAAGCATGAGCCACTATGCCGGGATAGGTTATTTTTATTTTGAAATAGGGTGTTGCTAAGTTTCTGAGGCTGGCCTTGAACCTGGGATCCTCTTGTCTCAGCCTCCCAAGTAATGGGATTACAGGCGTGTACCACCATGCTCAGCTCTTTTTGGGTGGGGAAGCTGGAGATCTAACCCAGGGCCTCATGTGTGCTAGGCATATGCTTTACCCTGGGATATATCATACTCTGGTCCGTTTTACTCTGTGTGTGTGTGTGTGTGTGTGTGTGTGTGTGTTTGTGTGTATGGTGCTGGGGATTGAACCCAGGGGTACTCTATCATTAGGCCACACCCCCAGTCCTTTTAAAATTTTTTGAGACAGGGTCTCACTAAGTTGCCCAGGCTGGTTTCAAACGTTTGATCCTCCTGTCTCTGCCTCTCAACTACCAGATTACAGGCATGTGCCACTGTGCCCAGCTTTCATATTTATTTTTGCTTGTGGCATGGTGTAAGACTGTATGGTTGTACCAATATTTACCTGTCCAATCCTTGTGATGATAATGGGATTGATTTCCAGTTTTCAGCATTATGAACAATGCTACAGTGAATCGATACATATATGTGTGCATATATCTCTCTGCATTTATGGGGCCATATAACTTTCTGTAGGACATACTCTCCAAGATGGAATTCCTAGGTGAAGTGGAATAGAGATTCTAAATAATGATAAGTATAGCAAACGTGGAGCGGAAATAGTCTTGTTTTATGTCTTTTTCTTTCACAAAGTCCGAAGTTACCTCCATCAGTGTAGCTCGGGGGTGAGAATGCAGGCTCTGACATTAGCTGCCCAGATCTGGATCGCAGGTTTCACCTTTATGCCTTTGTCACTTCATAACCATGAAGTGGGGGGAAATAACAGTACTTGGCTCTTGGTGTCATTGTAAGGCTTAAATGAGAGAGTACATGCAAAGCAATTAGTATTTAGTAAATAGCTGAAAATAAGTAAATGCAAAGGATAAGGGAGGAAAAATGTTTCTGAATAAAAAATAAAATCTGTGTGGGGGTGTTGCTCAGAGGTAGAGTGCCCCTGGGTTCAATCCCCTGTACCACACACACAAAAGAGTACCCCAAACTGAACTTCCTAGGCTCCTTTCAAAGCTTACCCCTTTTTGAGAAACTCCATCCCAAACAGAGGCACATCTTGCCCTTCTAATCAACTTCCAATCAAACCTGTGTCCTCCTGGGCTGCGGCCATAGCTCAGTGGTAGAGTACTTGCTGAGTACACCAAGGCCCTGGGTTGAGCCCCAGCATCACATGTAAATAAATACAGTGAGTCTTTTATCCCTGAGGAGACCCACGACCTTTGGCTTGTCTTCGCCTCCAGGCATCCAGTAAGGTAGTGCTCAGATGGTACTTGTGGTTTCTGACTGAGTGACTCAGGCAGGCCCCATAGGCAGCAGAGTTTTATGGGTTTTAATAGGAACCATACCATGAAATCTGAGACTTTACCTCACTGCTCAGACTGGAAATCATCCGTCCAGTCGGATTTGCTGGGGATGCGCATCCAGAAAATCCTATGGGAGCTGATGGTTTCCAGTATGAATTCCCTAAAGGAATCAGGTTCCTTTTCACACTAAAAGTAATCTAATTGTGCTGGGCATGGTGGCGCACGCTTGTAATCCTAGCACTTAGGAGGCAGAGACCGGAGGATCCGGGTTCATGGCCAGCCTCAGCTACTTAGTGCCCCCCCCCCCCGCAACTTCGTGAGGCCCGGTTTCAAAATAAAGTATAAAAAATAGGGCCGGGGGTGTAGTTCGGATGTAGAACGCCCCTGGGTTCCATCCCTGGTACCGCAAAAAAAAAAAGTAATCTAATTGTTTAAATTAAACAGCCATTTATATAGCACCTTCATGTTCAACAGTAATCCTGCACGGTAACTTTGCACAGATGAATTCGCTGGCGTGCTTTATTGCTACCCAGATGTGGAAACAGACGTTAGCTTGCCCAGGGATCAGAGCGGATGAGCGCCAAGGCTGGAATCAAACCCCGGATACTTGGTTCCAAGGACGATGCTCTCACCTTGATGTGGCTCCTGAAACCCAAGTGATTGGCAAAGACCCTCTCCCTCCCTCCCCCCCGAGTCTGTCTCTCTCACACACACACACACACACACACACACACACACACTCACTCACACACATACACGCGCGCGCGCACGCGTGTATTTATTTCAAGGAAAAAAATTTTACCCCTGTGTCCTCCTTTCCTTCCTCATTCAGAGCAAAATGTTCTCAAGCAGTCTCTTTTCCACACCTGAGAGGGCTGCGTGGCTCATTTCCACTGTGGCAATCAACATGCGAGAGGAAGCGTGTGGTTTCGTCACCCGGCTTTCGGGGCGTGTGCTTGGCCGGCCGTCCTCGGCTCACCTGCGCCCCGGGCAGGGCTGGCTCGGGCCCGGAGGCCTTCCATCTGCCTCCTCTTCAGCTCTGGGATGAGCCGCCTCCCCTCCCGCCCTCGACCCCAGCGCGTCCCGGAGACGAGCCGGTCGTCCCAGGCCCCGCGGAGCTGGGGACCGATCCAGCGCCCGGCCCGGCCCGCCTGCCGAGGCCCCTGTCCCCGGCGTGTGCGCGGAGCCCCGCGTCGGACACTCCCCCGGGCGAATCCACTCAGCCTGGGTTTCGGAAGTTGTCGGCCGACTTCAGGTATATTTAAATGCTAGCTGCCCACGTGGGAGGCGGGCGCCGGAACCTGACGGACCTGCCTTTTACTAATTGGGGCCCTGGGGCAAATGACTCCACGCCCGGGAGTCTCGGTTTCCTCATCGCAAACAGAATTGATCCCAGCGGCCGCCGCGGGGACCCTCGGAGACAACACCGGGCGGCCCGGACCCCTGGCCGGCTCCTGCGCGGCCCGCGCGGGTCTGTTCCCATTTGTTCCAGAGCAGCCTCCTACTCCGAGGGCGGGAGAGGCGTCCGCGCCCACACTGAGGCGCCACGGCCCCGGCTCTCAGCACAACCCCGAAACACCCGTCTTCTTTCGGACCCCGACCCTAAAGCAACTCCTCCGCCCCAGGAAGACAGGCTCGGCGCCGAGCGCGGCCGGCCGAGGAGGCGCGGGGGGCTGCGGGGAGGAGGGGGCGGCAGGGAGCCCGCGCTCGGCCACCTGCTGCCCCGCGCCGTGTCCCGACTCCACCTGTGCGGCCGCCTCCCCGGCGCCCCTCTCCACCCCGGCGCCCCGGCACCCCTCTGCTCCCCGGCGCCCCTCTCCACCCCGGCGCCCCTCTGCTCCCCGGCGCCCCTCTGCTCCCCGGGGCCCCTCTCCTCCCCGGCGCCCCTCTCCACCCCGGCGCCCCTCTCCTCCCCGGCGCCCCTCTCC
>PVJS01004776.1:0-67322 GCA_004027185.1 Glis glis
TACTTTATTTTGAAACCGGGTCTCACGAAGTTGCAGAGGGCCTCACTAGGTAGAGAGAGAGAGAGAGAGAGAGAGAGAGAGAGTGAGCGAACTGAGGCTGGCCGTGAACCCAGATCCTCCGGTCTCCGCCTCCCAAAGTACTGGGATTACAAGCGTGCGCCACCACGCCTGGCTCTTTTCTTTTGTGTGTGTGTGGACTGGGGATTGAACCCAGAGGCATTCTACCTCCAAGCTACACCCCCAGCCCTATTTTTATTTATTTATTTATTTATTTATTTATTTAATTTTTAAATAGGGCCGGGCGTGGTGGCGCACGCCTGTAATCCCAGTAATTGGGAGGCTGAGACCAGAGGATCCAGGTTCACAGCCAGCCTCAGCTACTTAGTGAGGCCCTCTGCAACTTATTGATATACTCTGTTTCAAAATAAAGATTAAAAAATAGGGCTGGGGATGTAGCCCAGAGGTAGAATGCCCCTGGGTTCAATCCCCGGTACTGCCAAAAGAATTTTTTTTTTCTTTTGGAAATAGGGTCTCACTAGGTTGATGAGAATCTCACTTCTTGCTGAGGCTGTCCTTGAACCTGCGATCCTCCTGGCAGGAGGATCCTCCCACATACTAGGATTACAAGCACAAACCACCATGCCTAGCTTCCTTCCTTTCTTTCTTGTTCCAGGGATTAAACCCAAGGGCATTCTACCTCTGAGTTACACCTTCGTTAATTTTGTTTTTTAAAACAGAATCTCACTGAGTTGTAGAGGCTGGCCTCAAACCAGCAATCCTCCTGTCTCAGTCTCCCAAGTACTGGGATTACAGGTGTGTGCCACTGCATCCAGCTCTATGTTTTCTTTTAAGAGTTTTTTTAGTTTTAGTTTTACATTCAGGTCTTTGATTCATGTTGAGTTAGTTTTGTATATGGTGTAAAGGTCTAGCTTCATTCTTTTGCATGTGTATATTCAATTTTCCCAGCATCATTTGTTGAAAAGACTGTCCTTTCCCCATTCAGTGGTCTCAGCACCCTTGCCCAAAATCATTAGAGCATATATGTATGGGTTTATTTCTGGGCTATGTATTCTATTCTTAATTTATGTGTCTGTCTTTATGCCAGCACCACCCTGTTTTGATTATTGTAGTTTTGCATTAAGTATGAAATAAAAAATAATGTGAAGCCTCCAGCCTTGTTCTTTCTCAAGATGGTTGTGATTATTTGAAGGGTCCTTGAGAATCTACATAAATTTTAGAATAGGTTTTTCTAATTTTGTACAAACCATCATTGGGATTTTTTTTTTTTTTTGCGGTACCAGGGATTGAGTCCAGGGGCGTTTTACCTCCGCGCTACACCCCCGGCCCTATTTTTTATACTTTATTTTGAAACCGGGTCTCACGAAGTTGCAGAGGGCCTCACTAAGTAGCTGAGGCTGGCTGCGAACCCAGATCCTCCAGTCTCCGCCTCCCAAGTACTGGGATTACAAGCGTGCGCCACCACACCTGGCCTTGGGATTTTGCTAGGGGTTGAATTGAATCTCTAGATCACTTTGGGTAGTATTGTTACTCAACATTGTGTCTCCCAATCCATGAACATGGTATGTGTTTCCTTTTTAAAATGTTTTTGTCTTTTTAAGTTTCAGTAATGTTTCATAGCTTTCGTTGTACAAATATCTCGCTTTCCTTGGTTAGTTCCTAAGTATCTTATTCTTTTTGATGCTATTATAAATGGAAATGTTTTCTTAAGTTCCTTTTCAGATTGTTCATCATTAGTGTATAGAAATGCAGCAGATTTTTGCATGTTAACTCTCCTGTCACTTTGCTGAACTTATTTATTAGCTCCGATGAGTTTTCTTTTTGTTAGGAGAGGGGTCGTTAGAGTTTCTACATAAAAAAATCATACATTTTGTGGTACTGGGGATTGAACCCAGGGGCATTCTACCTCTGAGCTACACCCTCAGCCCTATTTTTAATTTTTTTATGTTGAATCAGGGTCTCATTAAGTTGCTGAGGGCCTCGCTAAATTGCTGAGGCTGGCCCAGAACCTGTGATCCTCCTGTTTCAGCCTCCCAAGTACTGGGATTACAGGCATGTGCCACCACTCCCAGCTAGATCATATCATCTTATATGTGAACAGAGATAATTTTAGTTCTTTCCATCCATTTTGGTGTGTTGTTGTTGTTTATTTTATTGTCTAATTGATCTGGCTAGAACTTCCAGTGCTATATTAAACAGAAGTGGTACAAAGTGGGCATCCTTGCCTTGTTCCTGATTTTAGAGGAAAATCTTTCAGTATTTTACCATCGACTAGGGTGTTCACCTTTCTTTCTTTCTTTTTCTTTCTTTCCTTCCTTCCTTCCTTCCTTCCTTTCTTCCTTCCTTCCTTCCTTCCTTCCTTTGATTGAACCCAGGAGCATTCCACCTCTGAGTTACAGGGTCTCACTAAGTTGCAGAGGGCCTTGCTAAGTTGCTGAGGCTGGCCATGAACCTGTGATCCTTCTGTCTCAGCCTCCCAAGTACTAGGATTATAAGTGTGTACCGCCATGCCTGGATCACTGTGGGGTTTTCATATACAGATTTTATTATGTTGAGATAATTTCCTCTTATTCCTAGTTAGTGGAGACCTTTTATCATGAAAGTGTGTCAAATTTTGTCAAACTCCTTTTCTGTATCAATTGAGATGATCACACGGGGCTGATCCCTTTATTCTGTTAAGTATGGTGTATTAATTTTGTGTGTGTGTGTGTGTGTGTGTGTGTGTGTGTGTGTGTGTCTTACTAGGGATTGAATCCAGGGGCATTCTACTTCTGATCTATACCCCCCAGCCCTATTTTATTCCTTATTTTGAAACAGGGTCTTACTAAGTTGCAGACAACCTCACTAAGTAGCTGAGGCTGTCCTCAAACCTGCGATCCTCCTGTCTCAGCCTCCCAAGTATTGGGATTACAAGTGTGCACCACCATTCCCAGCATGGTATATTAATTTGATTGGTTTTCATATGCTGAAACATCCTTGCATTCTGGAAATAAATTCGACTTGGTTGTGGTGTATCATCCTTTTATATGCTGCTAAACTCGGTCTTCTAGTATTTGCTGAGGGATTTTGCATCCGTGTTCATAAGGAGTGTTGTTTTCTAGTTTCCTTGTGGCCTCTTGGTCTGGCTTTGGCATCAGGGTAATGCTGGCCTCACATACTGAGTTAGGAAGCACTATGGTTTAGAGATGGTTTGAGTGTGTCCCTCAGAGGTTTGTGTCCCGGAAGCTTGGTCCGCAGTGTGATGGTGTAGAGGAAAGTGGGACCTTAAGAATTGAGGCATAGGGTATGAGGTGTGTGCCATGGTGCCCAGCTGTCAGCTGTCTTTTGACTTTGTTGGTGGTGTTTTGTGGAGTGTGAATCATGGTTGAGAGCCTCCCGCTACACTGAGGTGAAAGAGTCACTGTGGAGCCAGGCGTGGTGGCACATGCCTATAATCCCAGTACTTGGGAGGCTGAGGCAGGAGGATTGCAGGTTCAAGGCCAACCTCAGAAACTTAGCAAGACCCTCAGAAACTTAGCAAGATACTATTTCAAAATAAAAAAGGCCGGGCACAGCGGTAATTCCTTTACTTGGGAGACTGAGAGAGGAGGATTGCAGGTTCAAGGCCAACATGTGGTAACTTAGCAAGTCCCTGTTTCAAAATAAAAATAGGGCTGATGGTATAGCTCAGAGGTAGAATGCCCCTGGGTTCAATCCCCAGTAACAAAATAAAATAAAATATGAAAATAACAAAGGGCTGGGGGTGTAGCTTGAAGATAGAATGCCCCT
This sequence comes from Glis glis, assembly GCA_004027185.1. NCBI lineage: Eukaryota > Metazoa > Chordata > Mammalia > Rodentia > Gliridae > Glis > Glis glis. The sequence continues at coordinate 3,787 of PVJS01004776.1, forward strand.
GGGTTCAATCTCAGTACCAAAATAAGCAAATAAATCACTGTGGTTTCTTCCCGGAGTCTGTGGCTTTGCCTCTGTGTTTAGCTCCCGTCTACTTGGAGCTGGTATGTGTGGATGATCTGTGGTCGTCGCTCTCCAGGTGGCTGCCCAGGGCCCCTTCCTTAGAAGTCCATCCCCTTACAACCTCTCTTGCTCCCTCTGGCTTTGGCAGAGAAGGGACTATTGGGGACTTGGGTTGGGGCAGGGAGGCCATCAGAAGCCACAGCTGGCTGGCTCCAGTGGGCGAGAAGTCAGGGGCTGCCACCAGAGAGCACAGGGCCTGCGGGTAGAGGGATGGCAGGCAGAGGAGCAGGCTGGGGGAGAAAGGCGGGGAAGGTGTGTGGCGTTCCCCTCAGCACCTGCTGGGACGCACTTTCTGTGTCTGAGGTGGGGAAGATGCGGGTCGGGTGGGGCGAGGAGCCGGCTTGGACATGCGGTCTGGGAGGCCTTTGCAAGGCCGGCAGGTGAGACGTCTGGGAGGCTGTGAGCATCACGGGGTGAGCTCAGGAGCCGGGGCTGGGGTGTCAGCCTGTAGACCACATGAGCACTGGGCCGCTGACGGGCTCTCCCAGAGAGTGAGCGGGGTGTAGAGGGCAGAGGGCAAGAGGACAACGATGGGCACAGGAGGGTAGGTGTCCCGGAACCAGGCGGGAGAGCAGAGGGTCCTTGGTCAAGTGATCCAGAGGTCAAGTGATCCGGCTGGCCCCTGGCGTGGCGATGTAGGGTCGTGGGTCTGTGGGATCTGGGTCTTGGCAGGTCCCGGGCTGGGACCCTGCCCTGCAATGTGTCAGGCATGGACACCTGGTGGGCCTCACAGGGCTTCCCTGGTCCCCAGCTGGGGTCAGCTGCCTCATCCTCCATCAGCACCTGAGCCTCTGGGGTCAGGGCGCTGCAGCTGAAGGCAAGTTTGAAAAACCATCACAGGTGTCCGAGGCCCCCGGCACACGGGGCCTGCGGGGCTCTTCCGATCCCCATGGGGCAGCCCTGGCTTGCTGCTGCTCCATCCCCCAGCGCAGCTGTGCCTTCAGAAGTCGAGGCCTGAGCCCCATCTGTGTCCTGGAGGCCTGCTTGGCAGGCCAGGCTTTGGAAGCGCCATCTGAGACCAGCGCCGGAGACCACACTGAGTTCAGAAGCAGCCCCCGCCATGGGCTGTGAGCAGGGATGGCTGAGGGTCCCGAGATGAGTGTCCTGTCCTGTGTACCATGCAGCAGGGGACCACGCCCAGCAGGGAAGCACCCCAGCTTGCAGGGCCGGGCAGGCCGGCGGGCCGGCTTCTCTGAGTGCAGAGGGTATGGGCGACACGGCTCTTTTATCATTGCTCAGGGAGGCCCGGAGAGCTCTCTGTGATGGCTAACCATCCCGGCTTCCACTATAGAAAGTACCAGGCAGAGCTGGGCATGGTGGCGCCTGCCTGTAATCCCAGTACTCAAGAGGAGGAGATAGGAAAATCACAGGTTCCAGACCAGCCTCAGCAACTTAGCAAGACCCTGTTTCAAAATAAGACAATAATAAAAAGCTCAGAGGTAGAACGTCCCTGGGTTTACTCCCCAGTTCCAAAAAACAAAAGTGCCAGTCAGGAGGATGAGCGAGGGCCTCTGAAGCTTTTGAAAGCAAAGCATCATGTCTCCTGGCTTCACACGAGGCTCAACGCACATAGCGGAAGGTCCGTTATTGGATTTGTGCCCCTGCATACTCATAACAAATGCTGATGGGCACCTTCTGTGGGCACTGGCCAGCCCCGGTGTTAGTCAGCTTTCCTTCACTGTGTCAAAACATCCAAGATTAACAACTTTAAAAAAGGAAAGATTTATTTTGGCTCAAAGTTTCAGACGTCCTGGTCCATGGTCTTTTGGCACCGTGGCTTTGGGCCTGTGGGGAGGCAGGACATCATGGCGGGAGCAGGTGGTATAGGAGCTGCTCAGCTCATGGCAGCTGGGAAGCAGAGAGAGAGAGAAGAGAAAGGGCGGGTCCACTATCCCCACTCAAGGGCACACCCCCAGTGACCTCACCTCTGCCAGGTCCCACCTCTTGAAGTTTCCACCCCCAACCCCCCGGTAATGCCATCAGCCGGGACCAAGCCTTCAACACATGAGCATTTGGGGGACACTTAAGATCCAAACCATCACAGCACCCTTTAGCCACAGAAGTATAAGACAGGACAGCAAAACCGCAGCCGGGGTGACTGAGCCAGTGTGGACAGAGCCGCAGGGCCCGTGCAGGTGTGTGCCCGGGAGGGGATTGTTCTGGGTGAAATAGAAATTTCCAAGCTGGTATAACACGTTCTCCTCATTGGGGGCTGGGGGACGCTGGGGAAGGACTGCATTTGTGCTATAGTGTAGGAGGCAGAGCAAATCTCAGAAGATTTTTATTGGCTATTTCATGAAACTGATAATTTCAATTTTTAATGTCACATAGTTCACAAGGGGTGGCTTTGTGGGAGGGGTCCCGAGGCCCCTTCCCTGGGAAGCATCACTGCCTCCCCTCCATGTTCAAGTTCAGCACCTCTGCCCCCAGGACCTTGCCCTCCTGCCCAAGACCTGCCTGGCCTCCTTTTCTCTGGACATGACGGGCGGCTGGCGGCCAGGTCTGTGAGCGTGGGAGGTGCTCCGTGGCCTGCGGGGGTGTCTCCGTCCTGGGCAGAGAGGGGAGGCAGGGTGGCCGCTTGGAGGATGTGCTCGGCTATTCTGGGCAGCAGGCAGGAAGCGGCTGCTCCTGGCCTGGGGTCCGAGGGCGGAACGGGGCACACTCCCAGATGTGGCAGAGGTGTCGCCCGGGTGTCTGCATTTCCGCCTGGGCCCTCCTGCCCTGTCCTTTTCCTCTGCTTTACTCCTCCCACCTTGGCCGCCGGCTCTGGGTCTGGGCCAGGAGACAGTCCTTGGGACAGAGAGGGAGGGAACTCCCTGGAGGGGGGGAGCTTGGCCTCCACTGGGTGGGCTGAGATGTGGCAGGTGCAGGCATGGGGCCAAGCTGGGCTGGGAGACGCTCGGAGGCAGGTGGGGACACCCCACCGCCGATGCCCTCTTTGGCTACACCCGGCATCTGACTCGGGTTTCCTGAAGGTCAAGGTCTGGCTGGCTTTTCTCTTCCTTTGCAGCTGGTGTCTATGGACACGAAGCATCACGAACTTTTCGCCCTTGCTCTGAGTTGGGGGCCTCCAGGGCCAGGCCAGGGGCTCTGTTGGTTGACAGCAGATTCCAGACCAGAGCCTGTGTGGATGCAGTGCGACCTGTGCTCTCAGACCCCCTCCTTGGCCTGAGAGGCGCCCTCAGCACAGCCTGCCTCCGGCCCCTTGCTAGCGGCTCTCCTGGTCCTTCGCTCTGCTCTGCCACCCTGGCCTGGAGCTTGCATACGTTTTCTCTGCTAGAGCATCTGTCCGGCCCTTCTGATGCGGCCCCAGTGCCTCTGCCCAACACGGCCTCCTTGCCCTGTGCTCATGGGGACCCCCTCCTCTCTGTTTCCTGGTCAGTTGTCATCTTGTACCTTTTTTTTGGTGGGGAGGACATACTGGGGATTTAACCTAGGGGCATTCTAACGCTAAGCTACACCCAGCCCTTTTAGTTTTTATTTAGAAACAAGAGTATCACTGAGTTGCTGAGGCTGGCCTCGAAGCTGTGATCCTCCTGTCTGCCTCCCAAGTACGGGGATGACAGGAGTGTGCCTTGTGTCTTGTACATTTTTGTTGTTGTTGTTTTGGTTTCTCATAGCTCTTCCCACATCCATGTCATCCTCTGCTGCATCCCCAGGGCCTGGCATGCTGTTGGCTCACAAAAAGTGCTTTCTGGGCCAGAGGCATCGGGGACAAATGCTGGAGAGGTCCTGCCTTGGGTTTCTGTGGCCGACACTCAGCAAAGAAGAGGTGGCCTGGGGGTGGGCAGCCTAGCAGGCAGGGCCAAGAGTATGCATTTTGTTCTGAGACCCGGGCACTGCTGGAAGGCTCACTGGGGTGACAAGTGACACCAGTGATTCCATTACTTCCTCAGGGTGGTGACCTGGCCAGGTGCAAGCATCCTTTGTGGGTGAGTGGGGACCTGGGTTAGCCAAGTCCTGGTCTCCATGACTGGTGGTGGGTGGCAGGTGCACGGTGAACCTGTCCTCTTGCCCCCTGGCCATGGAGCAGAGGAGCGACCTGTCCCTGCAGCCAAAGCGGGGCCACCACCTGGCGGTTGTGAGGGTGCTGAGAACGGCACTGTGGCAGACGGCATGCCTCATCAAGTAGCTCGCACCTGCCATGGGAGGGGCCGTCCGCACCCTTCGCCCGGGTCATTGCAAAATCAGCTACTTCCTCCCGCCAGGCCCATTCTTGCGAAGGCCAGGCATGATTCTGGCCCTGTGGGGGGCATGAGCCCGGGACCTTGACGCAGGAGCCCACAGAGCCTGGCTCGGGTGGAGGGCCCTGGTGGCATGGGGGTGCCTGCAGCCCCCCATGTAGGAAGAGAGCTGGGGGGCTCAGCAGGAGGGAGCCTCGGTTTCCCTGGCAGATGGCACAGGTCAGAGCAGGGCACAGACAGGCGCAGAGGGAGCCAAGTGTGTGTCTCCGGCCTGCTGGGGGAGGAGGAAGCGGTGGCTTCCTGGAGGGCAGCCCCCTCAGAGGCCACGGGCAGTGTGGGAGTGTGTCCTGGTTGTCCCGGGTGAGGACTCAGAGCCCAGGGTTGGGCGCCTGTCACACACCAGGGGCTGGACACACTCAGTGGAAGCCAACTGCACACTCGCCGGGCCTGGGGCCTCCGAGCTCTCACCCGCCTTCCTGCCTGCGCACAGTGACCATGAGAACTCACATGCTGGCCTTCCCAGCCCTGCCTGCTGGCGGGCTGTCGTGGGGGCAGGTGCTCAGTTCCCTCGGGGTCTCTGCTGCCTCCCCAGGGAGTTGCATCTGGGATGTTGCTCGGAGCCTGAGTGCACAGCCCCAGACCCCCACCTCGGGGCCCTGGGCAAGTATATTGCTCACCCCGTCCTCCTGCCTCTGCCCGGGGCTCTGCTCTGGCCCAGGGACCCACCTGCAGCTACTGCCATGTGTAACCCTTGCAGGCTGAGTCGAGGTCATGGCCGGGCGAGGGGCGGGCCTTCTCAAAATCAGAACTGCCCAAACAGTGAGCTCTGGTTTCCTGCAAGCATTGCTGGGCCACGGGCCTCCCTGGAGGAACCATGGGCGGTGGTGGCTTCTGTACCAGGGGGCTGGTCTGCCTGGGGCAGGCTGGAGTGCAGAGAGGGGAAGGATGCTTGGGTCTATGGGGCAAGGGGTGGTGGGGCCTGATTCAGGAGACCCCAGCAGCCCTCGGTGAGCACTGGCTCCTGTCCTGCCTGGCCCAGGCATGGAGGGGGGCTGGCAGGTAGGCCTGGTTGGCCCAGGGGTGTCAGCAGCTCTCCAGAGAGGGGCTAGGGGATGGACTTGGGGGTCCCTTGATGGGTGGCTGGGGAAGCTGGCCTGTCTCCTGCTGACATCCCTGCCTCCCCCCACATCCATGTCTCCCCTGGCACCCCCTTCTGTCCTTCGGTGGCTGCGGTGGCCTTGATTTCCAGCAAGGCCCTTGGCCACCTGGATGGTGTCCCAGCCTTCCCCACAGCCAGGCACAGCCACCACCTCAGGGCGGGCGGGCGGGGAGTCCACGTGTCCCCAGCTAGAGGCTGGGGACGCTCCAGCCCTGCTCATGGTCCCTCTTGACCAGGGATGTCCCCTCGGGCCTGAGGCTGCACTGTTCCGGGGGGCACGCCAGCCACTTTCTCTGGCCCAGTGCACCCTCGTTTGAGACAACTCAGCCACAGAGCGAGGCCCTGTCCTCAGGCTTTCCACTTGTGGTCCAGGGCATCGCCGAGCGCCGGCCTCGCCCAGGCCCCGATGAACAGCCCCATTGAGCTGGCACCTGCCCAGGGCTGTGTGGGTTGGCGGGGCCGCTCCCCAGACGGCCGTCCCCATCATGGGATCCTTTGTCAGCGGAGGGGTTTCCTATCCCAGAGTCATTCAGGGAGCCCAGGCCTGGGAGGCGGCTGGCCCTGGGGCAGGGTCTCAGGAGGACCAAGGGGAGCAGACTGCAGCTGGGCCCTGAGTCCCCACCTGGCCAATCCTTGGGAACAGGGCAAGTTCCCAAGGGAGGCCAAAGCTGTCCCCATGCTGGGCGTGGCTCTCGTCCAGGGAGTCCTCACCTGTGACACATGCTGGTCACTGCACAACTCCGGGGGCGCTGCTCACCTGACCCTCCACCTGCCGGAGGTGATGCCAGGGGCAGGGCCTGCTCAGCGCCCCTCTGGACTGTGGGATGCCCCAGCACCGGCCTCTGTGTGGGAGCCATTAGCCCCTCAAGGACACCATCCTAGTGCCCGCCAGGAGCTCATTCCACGAGGGGCAGAAGCTGCTCTCTGAGAAGCAATTTTGCATGTGCGGGGGGCCAGCCTTCTCTCTCTGGGCCTCAGTTTCCTCCTTCATTGAAAGGAAGGACTACCAAGTGATCCCCCCCCAAAAAAAAAAACTGTGCTACCCTGAAACAATGCAGAGGCCAGGTGGGAGCAGGGTGAACATGGCTCCAGCCCTCCTGGGCAGGAACCCGGCCACCCACACCTGACTGGCTATGTGTTCTTTGTGGAATCCTAGGCTTTGGGAATCAGGCGGGACCAGAGCGAGCTGGCTATGAGCAGGATTCGTGGCTTCTTGAACGTCAATTTCTCCACCTGAGAAAGGGGCATCTTACTATCTGCTTGTTTTATTAAGATTCCCAGGGAAGCCGGGCGTGGTGGCGCACGCTTGTAATCCCAGTACTTGAGAGGCGGAGACCGGAGGATCTGGGTTCGCGGCCAGCCTCAGCTATTTAGTGAGGTCCTCCGCAACTTAGTGAGACCCGGTTTCAAAATAAAGAATAAAAAATAGGTCCGGGGGTGTAGCTCGGAGGAAGAACACCCCTGGGCTCAATCCCCGGTATCACACACACAAAAAAAAAAACAGAATTGGCATTGTACGCGCCTGTACTGATCGGCGCTCGTTTTAAGGACTGGCTCACATGATCATGGGGTAGACCTGTCCCCACCCTGCAGGGCGGCAGCTGGACGGGCAGACAGGGTTCGTGTCACAGGATGGAGGCAGGATCCTGTGTCCCGGGAGGCCTGGTGCTCATCTGAGGCTTCAGTTGACAGGTAAGGCGCTGCCTCAGGCCACCAGCGCTACGCACGCAGTCTACTGACTTAAACACCATCACACTGGGAGAGCCCCCTCCCCACCCCGCAGCATGGAGAGGGCAGCAGAGCAAGTCGCGGGGTGTGTGTGCCCGTCGGCGGGAGCACCCTGGAGTGTGGGGTCCCTTCCAGGGCCTGGCGCTGGCCTCTCCAGCCCTGGACTCTCCAGGGGGGTGGCTGTGGCTCCCGTGGTCCAAGAGGCCATGTCAGGACGCACATTGCCCCATGGCTACTTGTAGGGCCAGCCGCTTCTGCATGGCTGTCCCCTCCGCAGGCCTGGTGTGATGGCGCTGGGGAGCTGGGGCTCTACAGGGGCCAGATTGGAAGCTACAGGGGGAGGCCCGGTGGTCCTGGCTGCTGCCCCCCACTGAGTGGCTACAGGCTGCCATTCCTGTGTCCCCGTGTGCTCTTCCCTGCTGCCCGCTGGCTTCAGCATGCGGAGATGGTACCTCTGAAGGTCATTTAAAGTCCCCCACAGGTCACAGAGCTCCAGGGGAAGCGAGTCTTCCTGAGGGTGCAGACCCACCCACATGCGGGCGGGTGGCGGATAGGTACCTACCGGGAGGCCTTGCCCTCAATGCAGCTATGGGGCCTTGGGCTCCTTCCCCAGGGCCAGGCAGACGCTGGCCCTCCTCGAGGACCTGTGTTGGCAGACGCCGGGCACCCTCCCCACCCCCAGCCACTTGTTGTGGCCAGTTGCTGCCCCCGTCCCTGAGTGAACGCACAATCCATCTGGGGCTCTGCTCTGCCTCCATGGGGGTCCTGCACCCCTCTCCTCTGTTTTCACACGTACTGTTGGCTCTGCCTGGACTAGGCCCCGCCACTGGGAAGCCCTCCCTGATGGCTCTTCCCCAGGGCAGAGGGCGAGGGAAGGCGGGTCAGTGAACAGGTAGAAGCTTGGCCGCCGTCCAGCACCCGTGGTGTCCAAGTGGGATCACATCGGGGCTGTCCCACACCTGCCTCTACCAGCTGAGAACTGGTACCTGCGGTGCTGATTGCTCCTGTGGGCACGTAGGTCACTCCTGACCACCTGGTCAGCCCTTGACCTTGATCTGCCCTTGATTCCAGGCTGGCCCTGCTGGGGAGACCCGGCCTCCCCTCCCCCAGTCACGGCCAGACGGTTGGAACTACCTCGCTGGGGGCCACAGGACTTTGTGGGAGGGACAGTGGGACACTGGCCGCCCACAACATGATTTGTGGTCCTTCTTTTTTTTTTTTTTTTTTGCGGTACCAGGGATTGAACCCAGGGGCGTTCTACCTCCACGCTACACACCTGGCCCCTATTTTTTATACTTTATTTTAAAACCAGGTCTCATGAAGTTGCGGAAGCCTCACTAAGTAGAGAGAGAGAAAGAGAGAGAGACAGGGAGAGACAGAGAGAGAGAGAGCTGAGGCTGGCCACGAACCCGGATCCTCTGGTCTCTGCTTCCCAAAGTACTGGGATTACAAGTGTGCGCCACCACGCCCGGCTCGTGGTCCTTCTTGACCTAGTCACAGAGCGAGGTGACGTCTTGCTCAGTCCCTGTGGTCCCTGAGCCCGGGTTGCCACTGTCTCTGGAAGGGATGGTGAGACGGGCTGGTGCCGGCAACAGGGTTGGCCGATCTGAGGACCCCTGGCCATGGCCCCTTTACTGAGCACCAGCAGCTGCTGTGACCCTGGACGCATTCCCACTCCCCCTGGGGAAACTGAGGCTCAGCTGCCACACAGTACCTCCAGCTACAGGCATCCCCTCATGTCCCCTGGAGTGCAATGGGAGGTTTTCCCTTGCCAGAGCAAGGAAGACTCGGGCTAGACGTGAGGAGGGACTTTCCCGAGGAGCTCAGCCCTTGAGGGAGCTCCAGCACCCTTGCTCCCAGCAGTGCCCCTTCCATCCAGGGGAGGCCCTGAGCCAGGCGGGTGCCGGGGACGGGGCTGTCCCAGGTGGAGGTGGCACCTGGGTGGGGTGTGTGCACAGGTGCAGCTGGCCTGCTGGGAGGCTGCCAGACCCCCTCCCCGTCCTGGACAGACTCTCACAAGACAGCCACGTGTGTCCTTGCAGATGAGGCCCAGGTCCCGGCAGTCACTCCATTTCTTCTTCTGGCACCTTCTAAATATACCCTCTGAGGGCATCTTATCGTGGAGGCCGCCGGGAGCCTGCAGGCCCGAGCCCTTCCCGCACCGCCGCCTCTGGGTCCTGGGAGAAGAGCGTGTGCTCTGTGCTCGCCCGCAGCCCCGGCTGCACAGGGGGTTCTGCTGAAATTTGCTGAGGACGCTGGGTGTCATGGTAAGGAGTGAGCACGGCCATGTGTCCCCAGGTGGGACCCAGGCTTGGGGGAAGGCCTGGCAGGGGCACCGGGAGGGCTGGAGCCTCTCTGAGCCCTGCTGGGCCGGGCCTATCTGCAGAAATGTTGCAAGGGAATCGCTGCCCCTTGAATGCCACCCTGTTACTTTTTGGTGCAGGACCTCAGGTCCTTCGTGTCTAGGGATTGACCAGAACCCCAGGGAGGGCTCCGAGATGGGAATCTGGTGTTTCTATGTTGACTGGTCCTGGGAGAGGCTGGGTGTGGCGTCCCTCTGACTCTGGCTGTGGCCTCGAGCGGCGCCTCCGAGCTGGACTCTGGGTGGAGTGGAAGCGGAGGTAGCCCCTCGTTCAGCATCGGGGGTGGGGAGTAAGAACAGCCAAGGCAGCATCCCCCGTGGCAGCCACCTGTGCAGGCCCCCTGAGAGGTTGCCTCTCCATGGTGCAGCTGCCCAGCAGGTGACAGCCACCCACACCTACCAGCAGGGGGCAGTCATGTTAGGAGGCTCCATATGCTAATGTATACAGATGGGTGTGCAGAGAGCTGGCTCGGCCTGTGTCCCCGCCTGATTCAAAGGCTGTAGGGCCCAGGTTGATCCGTGGAGGTAAGGGTAGGGCGAGGAGGGAAAGAAAACCCACAGAAGGATCTCACTGCCAGCTGGGCCGGGAGGCAGCATGGAGGAGGGGGCGCGAAGCCTCTGCTCTCTGAGCTCTGATGTCTACCTGAACTTCCGGCCAGTCAGTCAGTCAGTCAGTAAACGCTCGACACGCACTATGTCCCAGGCCTGGTGCTGGGCTTTCGGGAGGGATGCCACCAACAGGCCTGGGGACCCTTCGCTGGGACCCCAGGACGAGGCTCTGCATCTCAGGCTCCGTTTGGAGGGTTCTGGACCTGGGAGGGACCTGCTGGGATTTGTGTTTTCCCAGGATGGCTCCAGCTACCTGGGAGTCCTGGGGTGTGGGATATGGCGAGGTACAGGCCCGTGGTCCCAGGAGCGCCCTGTGGGCTCGGATCCATGCAGGGAGCCTATGCCTTGGAGGTTCCTAGCCTGAACCCCTGGGGGTGAGGACAGCCTCTGTCTTACTCTGGCATTTAATCTCCTGATAGCTCCCAAGGGGCTGGAGCATGTATTTTTTTTTTTTTTTTTTTGCAGTACTGGGAATTGAACCCAGGGGCATTCTACCTCTGAGCTACACCCCCAGCCCTATTTTTTGTTGTTTTGAAACAGGGTCTCACTAAGTTGCGGAGGGCCTCACTGAGTAGCTGAGGCTGGCTGCGAACCCGGATCTTCCGGTTTCAGCCTCCCAAGTACTGGTATTACAAGTGTGCTCCACCACGCCCGGCTTTGGAGCGTGTTTATGGCTCTGCACACTTAGAGGCTGCGGAGACAATGGGGACAGAAATCTCACCTCCCTGCGGAGGAGTGGCCTATTGTGCTGTCCTTCCAACTGCAAATGGTGTTGCAACAGGAAACTTTTAAAGAAATGAATGAGGCTCTAGGAAGCCGAGTCCCAGGGTGGGGAGGAGGGTGAGCCGGAAGCATCCCAGGCCCATCAGGTGGGGGCTGCACGGCTAGGGGGGGGCACCCCTCCCCCACAGCACTCTGGTTGGATGTTCAGGACCACAGTGTGGGTGTCATGTGGTGGCCACAGGACCAGGGCTAGTGGCCATGGGGCTGTGAGGTCAGTCCCCATGGGACCTAGAGCCAGGCTACGTGTGAGCCCAACGGACCTACCACTGGGCCAGCCCAGGTCCCACCAGGCCCAGTTGTCACCCCCAGCTCTTTCTCTGTCCTATGAGACCCTGCTGAGTGGTGGCCTCAGCAGGGCCCATCCTGGCTGGCCCCAATGCGGGCGGGTGTGACTTTAGTTTTTTTTGTTTTTTTTCCCCCAAAGGGGGTGCACCGTTCCTGGAAGTACTGCAATACCAGGTCAATGCGTGGAGTAGACGGAGCAATCTCCTATTCCATCTCCTAGCTCCAAAAATCCATTTAATATATTGTCCTCGGATAGAGGACGTATCAAATATTAAACTGATAAGAACAGATACTGCACATGATCTTAGCCAAAAGGCCGAGAAGCGATGTGACCTTGGTTTAAAGTGGGTTTTTGCAGCTGCGACTCGGGTGAGGGTCTTGAGTTGAGAAGATGAAAGTGAAGCTTCCAATGTATTGTGAACGACATTTTAAAAATGGCAATACGTTTTCGCCTGATACCTAATCCCAATTTTCAAGAATTCCAGATTTGCTAGTAGCTACCGTCATAAGCGACTTATAAAATACCCACGGCATACTGTCATCGGCTGGAAAACGCCCCCAAGGATCTCAGGTCTCCATCCGGGAACCTGCAAACGCGGCCTGGTGTAGAAACAGTGCTTCGTCCTGGGCTGTCCAGATGGACCCCGGATCCAATGACAAGTGTCCTCCTGAAGGGTCTCCTCTTCTGTCCAATCCACAAGGCTGTGCAGGTGGGGGATGGGGTATGCTACAAACACAGGCCCAGGAGCACCTGCAGCCCCAGAGCTGGCAGGGCCGGGACCTGACCCCGGACAGCAGGTGGAGTGAGGGCGGCAGCCTGGGCTCACTGTCCACATGGCCCCGCCACGCCCCACCCTGTGTGGGACCCTCAGTGTCCCACAGGTAGCCGTGCCTCATGATTCCCAGCCCAGGGGCTTCTGGGAATGGGTGGGTAGCTTGGGACCCGGGGCTGGCTGTGACTCATCTGGGCTTTGTCCCTCCACTGGGGAGGTGATGTGACACCTTCCACACAGAGCTTAGACTGGGGGACGTGTTCCCAGCTCTGCACAGCTTGGGCCTGCAGCACGGGCGAAGGGGTGTCCCTTGAGGAGATGGTTCAGCTCAGGCGCCACCCTGAGCAGAGCCAGTGAGCCGGCTGGAGCGAGCAGGGGGCCTGGGTGTCCCCACCAGCAGCAGGGGCACCTGCCCCTCCTCCAGCCTGCCTCTCCTTCCTGGAAGCCATTGTTAGGGGTATTTGGACTTTTATTGCGTGAGAGTGACTTTTATTGAGAAAAAAGAAGCCTCTAGGTGTGGTTTAAAGATCGATACTGGACTGTTGGAGCTGTCCATTCAAGCCCATTGTCTCCTCCCGGCCTGGTGAGGCCCCAGCAGGGGCCGCAGACCTTCCTTGGTCTCGCGGGGCTGCAGGGAACATTCCCGCCAGCGCATGCTTGCTTGCCCCTGCCGCCTATTCAACTTTCTTTTAAAAATATATTCTTTTCATTGCAGTAAAATACACATAAGATTTCCCATCTTAACCGCTTTTTTTTTCTTTTGTGGTACTGGGGATTGATCCCAGGGGTGTTCTACCACTGAGCTACACCCCTAGCCGTATTTTATTTCTATCATGAGACAGGGTCTCACTAAGTTCCTGCTTGTGAGCTTCGAAGCTGTGATCCTCCTGCCTGAGCCTCCCAAGTACTGGGATTACAGGGGTGCGCCTCTGTACCCAGCCCACCTTAACCGTGTGTAAGCGCCCAGAGCAGGGCCTTGCACGCACCCACACTGTGCTCAGCCGTCACCACCGTCCACCCCAGAGCTTTCTCATCGCCCCAGATTGGAACTTGGTTCCCATTAAACACTGACTCCCCAGCCCCTCTGCAGCCCCGGCACCCACCCCACGCTCTGTGGCTCTGAACTTCATCTCACAGTGATAGTTAACTCGGTGGCCCGGCCGTCTCACGCTGGACCCCAAGGGCACCCTGGAGCACACGGGGTCTTTGCACATGACACTCCTCCGCGGGGTTACAAGGTGCTCCTGTGGCTGGGCAGCCTGTGGCCACAGACAGGGCGTGCTCCTGCGGGCCCAGGCCCTGCCTCTCCTGATGGGACCTGCCTGCGCTGGATTTGGTTGGCCGGTCACCCGGGTTGGCTCAGCCTGTTTAGAGGTGCCAGGTGGGGCCCAGCATGGGCAAAGGGGAGGACCTCTAAGTCGCGGCCCCCCCAGTCGCTTTAGGCCCAGCCTGTCCATGGCCCCCCGAGCTGTTCTTTCCACCCCGCGTACCTCCCGCTGAGGCCTCCGTGGGCCTGGCAGGACGCCTGCATTCTTCTGTTCCCAGGGCGCCTGGCTGCAGAGATCTCGAGATGATGTCTGATAACGTGCTGGACGTCCCTCGGGGCTGGCGCTGCGGTCAGAGCTCTGGAGGTCAACCTTCTGCGAGGGGCACAATGAGGGTATTGTCCCTCGGGAGCCGCCGCTCCCTGCCCCTCGTATGTACCCTCCTGGCACTGGGCTGGGCGGTGCTGGGGGTACAGGTGGCCTTCTGGGTGGGTGCCTCTCTCCTCCAGCCTCCTCTCCTGCTGCCCGGCCTCTTGCTCCCCATCCAAAGCACGAGCATTGTCTTCCTTTCCCTAGCCTCAGTGTCCCAGCCCCTTGGGGTCCTGTGACAGCCTGTCCTTGGAGTGCCAGGACGTGGAGCTGGGGGCGGAGGGTGCAGGCCTCCTGGCAGAGGCAGAAGGGCATGGTGAAGGCCGGTAGGCCATGAGCTCCCCAAGGGCAGGGACCCCGGCTCGGCAGTTCTGAGACTCCCAGCTCTGCGCAGGGCAGGGACAGATAGAGCGGTAAATAAGATAAAACTCACTTTATCTGGAGTAGATAAGAAATAAACTGTGCTATATAACTCTTTCTCAAGCCAGCACAGTGTATTCAAATATTTGAAGAACCGTTTAGCCTTCAGAATACAGCGAGGTTAGAAGGCAGCCAGGCAGGCACGTGGGGAGAGGTTAACCCCGTGTCCCTTGACCTCGAGGTTCTGCAGCCGGTCCCGAGGCTGGGTGGTTCCCTAGGGCCCTGTTTTCCACCCCGGAAGGGGTTCTGTGCATGGGTGGGGTCTTCACCTCACCTCTGCCTGGGCGACTGTGCCAGTGCCCACCTGCTCTCCTCTGGGTGGTGGGGGTAGCCCTGGCTGGACCCTCCTTCCATGCCAGGGCTCAGCCGGGAACCCCAAGTGTAGCTGCCCCCGCCCACCTGCGTCCCCATACCTCCTGAGGACACGGGCAGAGGGTCCAGCCTGAAGAGTCTGACTGAAGTCCAGTCCCTTCGTATGCCGCCCGTTCATAAGGCCTTGGAGCCCTTACCCCGGCCACAAGCTCCTGCACCCACGTGGTCCCTGCGAGCTATAATCCCTGCTTCCTACTCCAGAGCTGAGGCTGCCTAGAAGCAATAGCCTGTACGGGGAAACTGAGGCAAGGGAGCTGCCTGGACTGCGTGGTGGGCGTTGTGTGCATTTGTGCAGGTTCCTCTGTGGCCGCACGTGTGTCTGGTGGGGCCAGGGAGTGGCCGGGTGGGCACCTGCTCTTCTTCCTCTTGGCTGAGCTGGGCTGTGCCTAATCCTACTTCCTTGTCTGTGGAACTCAAAATAAACAGACGCACAGGAGGCTTAGATGCGGGCTCAGGACACGAGGAGCCCTGGAGGCATGGTCCTGTGAGGAGCAGAGGTCCTGCCTGCCTTGACGGGTCCAGGTACAGGCTGGGGCATGTGGTTTTCATGAGGCCCCTTCTGCCGGTCCGGACGGGGCCTGTAGCTTGTGCAATGGGCAGCGAGCTCCGTGCAAGACAGGACGGGCCGAGCCGGTTCCCAGCACTGGGGACGGCACCTGCCACAGATGGACACTCGCTGCAACCAGCGCTTGCTGGTGGGAAGCTTGCTGAGGTGGGGCTGCAGCTCAGCCCCCGTGGGGTGTGGCTGAGGTGCCACCACATGCGTTTAACAAATGCCTTCGGCCTGTGTCCACTCTGGGCCAGCACTATGCAGATCATGGTCTGGGGACAGACAGGCATGGGCCGTCATAGTGTAGGGACCGTCAAGACCCAGGGGAGCACAGAGGGGCCTGGGAGGACCCGACGTCCCATCGCGCCAGGCAGGTAGGGTCCTCGGAGCCGAGGCGATGTGGAGGGTAGATGTAGTGCGCCATCGTGGGAAGCTCCGCGGCCAGAGCCCCCTGTGAGGACCGGTGTGGGGGCCGAGGAGCACAGGCCTCAGGCCTCCCAGCCCTGTTGGAAGCCCTGTGCGAGTGGTGGCTGAGGGTCAGCACCGAGCTGGGGCTGTCACCACCAAGAGACAGGGTAGCAGCCTGGGGACAGAGGAAAGGTGGTTGTGCAAAGGACAAGGGCGGGCCTGGGTGCTTGGGGGTTAGATGGAGGTGTGCATGAGGGGGCTGAGCGCCCACTATCCCAGGCGCCTGCTCTCCAGGTGCTCCTGGTCTGGGCGATGGACACCAGGCACCAGGTCCCAGCAGCCATCCCTGACAGGGTATGATAGGGGTGACGCGGGGGACGGAGTTAGATGTCGGAGCCTGAGGTGGGGCTTCCATGCAGGACAGCGGCCAGTACAAAGGCCTGGAGGTGGGCAGGCCCACTCGAGATGGGCAGGGGGACAGGGGAGCCGGGCTGGTCTGGGCCTCATGGTGACATGCTGAGGGGTGACGTGAGGGCCCTCCTGCCTGCTGGGTGGGAGGGGCTCTGTGGGTGGGCTGGCGGTGTGTGAGGATGGGGTCTGAGAGGCGCCAAGGGTGGAGCCTGGGGAGGGAATTGCGTAGACATGTGACCAGTGAGTCCTTGAGGGTCTTTGGGTGAGCCGCGGAGGCCAGGCAGGGGCAGCTCCACCCACAAGAGCTTGTGGGGGATCCCAGGAAGCTCTGTGGGCTGTGGTAGGCAGTGTTTGTGGCTCTGGGGGACCCTGATGGATGTGTTGGACAGACAGAAGACACATGGAACAGGCTCCCGGCAGGACTAAGCCCACGGGGGATGCTGGGGCGCCCTGGGCACTGTGAGGTGGGCATGCGGGGTGGATGGACTAAAAGCCAGTGGGGGCAGCAGGCTCTCCGGAGGAGAGGGGTCTGGGTACCGGGCAGAAGGTCTGTGCTGTGGCCCCAGGGCCATGCACGTGGCTTCTGTCTGCATCTCCTGGAGCCCTTGGGGCCACGTGGCAGCCACCCTGTCTCTGAAAGCCCCTGGCATGTCTTCCCAGTGGCTGCCCTGTGCCCTGGGCAGGAGGAAGGCTCAGGCCACTTGGCCTGCTGACACCCGAGGACACTGAGCTCAGTGGAGGGGACCACGGGCCTGGAGCGGTGGCTCCTTATCTGCACGGGCCCTCACGAGCAGGGCAGGCGGCGTCTGTGTTCTCTGTGCCATGGGGTGCGTGGGCATCCTGAGCGCTGGCCCTGGGCCGGCCTCCGTGTCGCCTTTCTTTGATGACCTCCAAGGGCCCCGCCTCAGGTGCCCGGCTGGCAGGCTGGCTTCCGCACCGTGGCCACCAGGTGACCCTGCCCTGCCCTCAACTCCTGTCTGTGTGTGAGGGGGGCATGGGGGTATCGTCTGGAAGCAATTTGCAACAGCAGCTTTATGAGGGTGTAATCACACACCAGGGCCCACTCACGAGAGGCGTGCGCCCCAGAGGTACTTGGGGTATTCTAAGAGTTGGTGGCCATTGCTCTCGTCCAAATCTAGAACATCCAGAGCTGAGGAGACCCCGTGCCTTCTGCAGCCCCCTCCCCATGCCGGCGACCCCAGTCTGCTTTCCTTCCTGTGGATTTGCCTGTTAGGAACATGATCACTAGAAAGAGGGACTTGGGGTCCGGTGGCTCAGCACAGGGTTTTTGTCCATCCATGTTGACAGGTACTGGGCTTCCATCCTCCTGCGTCCCGGGGACCCCATGTTCCATGTGTCCGGTCACCAGCTGCTGATGCCTAGGCTCTGGCTACACTTCAGGCTCTTACCCTGGGCCGGGGCCTCAGGCTGGCCACCGCGGTAGGGACTGACCCCTGACCTCTGCGCCCTCCTGTCTTGCAGCTTCCTCATCGTCCTGGTCTGCCTCATCTTCAGCGTGCTGTCCACCATTGAGCAGTATGCCGCCCTGGCCACGGGGACCCTCTTCTGGATGGTATGTAGGTGCTAGGGACACATAACTGTTTTGGGGGCTCGGCCCCTGGGATAGAGCGGGGCTGTACCTGGCCCCACCTGCACGGTGGCCCGCCGCCCCACCCGGGCCCTGGGGCTCAAGACCTTGGCCTGACACCTGCTAGGCCACTTGGGCTGTGTGAGCAATGTACAGGGAATTAGAGGAGTGGCGGGCCTGGCGCTGGTGCTCCTGGAGGGCTTCCTGGAGTGGGAGGCTTCTAGCTGGACCACTGAAGAGGACAGGAGGACATGGGGGGATGGAACTGGGGTCCTGGCTAGTGGAATGGCACTCCAGGGTGGGGTGACACCTGCTGGGTTCTCGCGGACCCTACAGGCGTCCCAGTCCCATCCCTCCCCCCCGTTGTCCAGGTGTCCCCTTCCATCAGCCCCAGAGGCTCCCAGCCCAGCGCCACAGCTTGGCAGCCCAGGACTCCTTTCCTCCCTGGCCAGCAGTGGGCCCGTGGCGGAGCCTGGGATGGACCCGCACACTCAGGGTGGTCCCTGCTCTGGCAAGGAGCCCAGAACCCAGAGCCAGCGTCCCTGAGTGCGGATTCACCCCGGCATCACCATTTGCCGCTGGGCCAGGCGCTGGGAGCAAAGCTGAGACCACTCCTGCCCCACGGAGCCTGCAGCCCAGCAGGAATCCAGTCCACATGGTGGCGAGGCTGCTGAGAAGGCGGGTGTCCCGGGACGAAGGGCCCGAGGGAAGCGCCCGACCGCGATGGCAGGCGGGCCTGGCAGGTCTGAGCCGGCATCTCTGCGGCTGCGCTGTTGTGTTTCCCTCTCATTGTGGACCAATCCCGACATCTGCGGAGGAAGCGCGGCTCGCCACCCGGCTTCCCCTCTCCTGCCTCCCTGGGCTGGCCGGGCCGCTCCCGCGCTTATCCATGCAGTGTCTTCCAGGCAGAGACGCCTGCCCGCGGGGCTCCTGAGTCGCCGTGGTGGCCTGCGGTGGTGCCCATCTTACTTTTAGGCGGGCAGCTTTCTCTTTCCCTGAGTCCTTCTGGATTTTGAGTCCTATGTAGGTGCCGCCCTCCCCGGGGGTTTATGGGAGAATCCGCGTGGCTTTTCTCACCTGTGCCGGACACTGTGTGTGTCTGTTGCTGTGGCCATCCGGATGAGTGGGGCAGGTGCCACTCTGTCCCTCTGCAGGCCTTACAGGGGTGCGGCTCCACTTACCCGAAGCTGTCTCCTGCCCAATTTCAGGTGCCCCCTTCTTTGATTCCACACGCCATGTCATCTTGGAACCTCCCTGCTCTGCTCCACTGACCTGTGGCCGTCTCGTCCCCCAGGGCCACGCTGGTCTGGTGCGGTCGGTGCTGAAATCTGGGGCGCAGGGGCTGGAGCCCCGCAGTCTCTCCCTCAGGGCGTTCCCAGTGACTCCCGCTTGTTTGCTCTTCTCGATCACCTTGAGCCCAAATGAGCAGCTCCAGGAGGCGCCCGATGGCACTTGATGAATTAGACTGGGGAGACTGACATGTCTCTGGTGCCCAAACACAGTGCATCGGGGGGGGGGGGCTTTATGGTTTTGTTTGCAGGTTTTGGACCACTCTTGTTAGATTTATTCCTAGTGGTAATAATGAGTTGTCCCCGCGAGTGGCTGCCAGCAGTCCTCTGGGACGCTTTTGCTGCATAGAGTCTCTGTGGTCATGTTTGGCAGCCTGTGGCCTTGCTGTGCTTTGTCCCTGACCAGGTAGCTTTCCTGTCTGCCCGTGCGGCAGCCGCTCGGGCACTGGATGCAGTTGGGTGTGGGGCCTGCCATCGCCTCCTGCTCTTCTGGAAGGAACATCCCCGCTGCTGGGCGCAGGACGTACATTTCTGTGGTTGGGACCTGTCCTCCAGCCCTACTTCTGCCTGATTTTGATAACGAGGCTGGGTCTTGTCTCGTCTCTCCTGTATCTTGGTGCCCGTCCCACCTCAGCTTCCTGGGATAAAGCACCTTGGTCTCGCATCTGGTTTTTCCCATCTTGTCAACCCATGTTCTCCTATTTTGTTTGGGACTTTTGCATAAGACCCTTGAGTTGTCCTCTTGCAGTACCATCTTGGCCCAGTTGAGACCGTAGTCTTGAGTTTCCTGCTCAGAGAGGGCTCTGCTGACCCCGGGGGCACAGGGCCCGTGTTGCAGTGTCCCTGTTGCAGTGTCCCTGTAGCATCTGCCCAGGATCCTTGCGTCCCTCGCCCTCCACTGTCTGGCTCTTGGATGTGCACTGGCCAGGTCACTGGCTGCGTCTCCTGGGAGGATGCTGGCACCCCCGTCTGCTGCTCGGAAGGTGTGCCTGCTGCGGTGCCAGTGGCCCCCATCCTGGTTCCGCCGGGGGGCAAGGGGCTGAGCCTGTAGGAGATTCTGGACTGTGATTCGCCCTGCAGGACCTGGGGCCAAGGATGCCCAGGGTCCCCCGTGAGGGCCCAGCTGTCAGAACATTCCCTTGCTGAGTTTTTGTATGTACCTGTGTGAGTGTATGTGTGTTCATGCATGGGACTGTACACACGTGGTCCATGCATATACATGTATGTGCATGTGTATTTGAGTGCATACATGTGTGTTTTAGTCAACTTTTTGCCACTGTGACCAAAACACCTGACAAGAACAGCTTAGAGGAAGAAAAGTTTATTTGGGCTTGTGGTTTCAACAGGTTAGTCCATAGTTGGCCGACTCCAAGGTAGACATCATGGCAGCAGGGTGTGGTGGAGGAAAGCTTAACTCATGGCAGCCAGGAAGCAAGAGTGAGGAAAAGACCAGGGACAAGATACAGCCCCCAAGGCCATAACCCAGTGAGCCGCCGCCTCTGGCCACGCTCTCCTGCCTGCAGTTAGCACCCAGTCAGTCGATTCAAATGGTCAGTCCATTGATGGATTTATCCCTCGACCCTGTTGGAGCGAGCCCTGACTGGTTACTTCACCTCTGAACATTACTGCAGTGCAGCGCGTGAGCTCTTCTGGGGAGCAGTTCATATCCCAGCGATAACAGTGTGCATGCGTATGTTTGTATACAGCGCTGTGATTTAAGAGCACATGTGTCTAAGCATGTACATTGTGGGTGTGGGGTGTTTACATGTGTTTGTTATAGTCTGAGTGTGTATACATGTGTGTGAGCCTGTGTACACGAGCATGTATGTGTGCATCCATGAGTGTTTAGCTATGCACGTGTTAGTGTGTAGACATGGGTTTTCATGTGTAGTGGTATGCCTGTGTGTGACCGTGCGACACCTGTTCTATTGCTCATGTGCTAGCTGGGGTTTGGGATAGTTCTCCCACCCCGTGACTTGTGCCTCTCCCAGGTGCTGGTGGCCCTGCCCCATTGCCACATGGGAGCAACCTCCAGCTGCCTGACCCTGGCATCCCTGGGCCCCGCACGCCACCTGGTGGCCACTCAGAACTGTGCCTGCATTTCCCACTGGCCTGAGGCTGGTGGTGTGCACACCCTCCTCCCTCCCTCCCTGGCCAGTGGATCCTCGCCCCGCTGCGCTCCCATCCCACCCTTATGAGTGTAGTGACCCTGACTGCTTCCCACCAGGCCGTTTCCTAAAACAAAAGCCTGATTGTTCCAGAAGCCCCCCTCCCGTGGCACTTGGGTAAACCCCCACTTCTCTCGTGGCCCCCCAAAGTGCTGTAGTTGAGACCCCCACATTCCCCACGTCACCTCCGGCTGCCTTGGCCAGGGCGTGGGCTCTGCCGGCCAGGCTGTGTCTCTGGCCTGTTCGGGGCCAGCTTCGGTGGGCTTCCACACGTCCGCCAGGCACAGCCGCTCTTGTCTCAGAGGTCTGGATTGGACTGGGTTTTGTGTGTGGATTCGCACCGCCTGCACACTGGTCCACACTCCCAGGGCGGACCCACAGCCATGCTCAACCCGCTGCCCAGCAGGCTGCCTCCCAGGACTGGATATCCCCTTCAATCCGGGCTCTCACAGCTGCCCCACAGGGACACCCCAAGTTGCTGTGTGGTCCCCGGCCTGTCTCCCCACCTGTAAAATGCAGGTAGCCTGGTACCAGCCTTCCCCACTCGGCCTGGCCCCGTCTCCACACCGTGTCCCCTGCGCTGGCCTTGGGGAGGCTGTCCCTCTGAAGTGAGTTTGAGCTGACCCTGTCCAGCTGCTCACTCGAGAGACAGCTACGGGTGGGGGGAGCACTGGGGACAGTGGGCATGAGGCAGCGTGGGCCCAGCATTGATGGGACCCTCGGGGACACATCTGCGGAGGACAAAGGCTTCCAGAAGAGGGGCGTGCAGATGGGAGGCAGGGTAAGAAAGCTGAGTGTGTGCTGGCAGCCAGACAGGAAGAACCTCAGCTCCTGCCTCCCGGGGAGGGCAGAGATGGCTGGCCCCAAAGCCCCAGGCCTCGAGGGTGAGGGGGCTGCCGGGCCAGGTCGAGGGTGCAGTGGATGGGAAGAGGGGGTCAGAACTGGTGTGAATGAGTGGTGGCACACGCTTGTAATCCCAGTACTTGGGAGGCTGAGACTGGAGGATCCGGGTTTGTGGCCAGCCTCAACTACTTAGTGAGGCCCTCCGCCACTTAGTGAGACCCTGCTTCAAAGTAAAGAATAAAAAATAGGGCTGGGGGTGTAGCTTGGAGGTAGAATCCCCAGTTCCACACACACAAAAAAAGAACTGGTGTGAACGGGCGTCCTTCCTTTGGACCACGGACACCAGGAGGCGCTCTTGTCACACACATCGCCTAGCCTCTGGGCCCGGCCCAGCTGTGTGCGGCGGCGCCCAAACCACAGCCCGGGGCCCCACAGGGGCCCAGCGCACTGTACGAGGGACTCGCCATGTGTAGATGGTGGAAAAAAGTCGTTCGAGGCTGTGTTCCTGGAGCCCAGTGTTTTTCCTTCTTCTGCTGCGCCTGGCTTTTATGGTGCCAGAAAGCCGTTATCTCAGGGAGGCTGAGGAAGCCCCAGGCGGCCTCCGAGGGATTAAGCGTTCTGCTGAACCAGGGATATTTGGTGGACCTGAGAAAGCCATTTTAGGAGGAATCTCATCTGGGCCAGGTCTGGCCCGGGACTTTGAACGGGCGCGTTTGCTCGGCTCGGCCTTGGGACCCGTTTCTGGCCTCCCGGGGAGGACAGCCCCCACCTGGCTCCTGAAGCAGAGGAGCCTGTGTGCTGTGCTCGGCTCTGCGGACGTGGCACACACGTGTGCACTCTGCTTGTGTCTGAGCTGGGCCTCGGCCGGTGAGCGTGTGTGCCTGCCGTGTGCACGCGTGCCTTGTGACCGTGTTCCCCTTGGGGTGGCTCTCTTCATCCCCCCCCCTCCTTTCTCTGCAATCCGAGACTCTGCCCTGGCCCAGGTGAGGGACTGGTTTTTGTCTCCAAAATCACGGCTTTTTTTTTTTCTTTTTCTTTTTCAAATCCCACACAAAGAGACAGGCACTCAGAAGCACGACACAAACACGCAGGTCCCGTGCCTCGGTGGCGGGCATACCAGAGAATTGTCCTGCAATGCCTGTGGTTAGAAACCCGTGAGCTGCGGCCGGAGGCCTGGGGGATGAGGTCATCGCTCACGGCTTCCTCCCCTGGCTGCAGAGGCTCGCTCTCCCGCCGCCGTGCAGGGACCCACCCCTCCCGCCAGCTGGATCCTCCACCGCCCGCCTTCCGTTTTCCCCCTCGGCCGGCCTCAGTTTCCCAGCAACAACATGAGTGTGTGGGGCCTCTCTGGGCCCCCGTGGCAGCCCTCAGTGGGTCCCCCTTTCCTATGGAACAAGGTCAGGCTCAGTCTTCAGCTCCTCCCAGGCCCCAGCCCCTTGTTCATACTTAGCACGAGCCTGCCAGTGTCCACGTTTCCAGTTTCTGCCATCCACGCCCTTTCATGCCAACGATGACCTTTTTGGCGTTAAATACGGTATCTGACAAGGTGTCGTGTTTGGTACCGTATCAGCGTTTGTGCCGTGTTTGGTCTTGCACCGTTTGTATCTGGGTTTGTGTGGTGTTCGGCGCGGTGTCGGCATTTGTACTGTTGGGCTGTGTACCACACAGCGCTGTTTGCTCTTGGGTCATATCTGGTATCCACTGGAAGGATATTAGTACAGTACCTGTCGGCAGCCGCCACTTATGGAGAGCCCGCTGGGTGCGCACACTCTGATCCTCCCTGAAGGATCTTGTTTGCAGGAAGAGGAGACTCACTCGGGGGTTGAGTCACCACTGCCCAAGGTCAGGGGACCAGCAGGAGGCTCAGGTTTCCCATTAACGAACCCCAAGGTCTGGCTCTCGGCGGGCCTGCGTCTCCCTGTGCAGAATGCTCCTGCACCTCTGAGCTCCATCCCTCAGTGCTGGGGCCGCCGGCCTGCCCCACTGTTTGCCCCATGGTATCAGAGGCTCCCTCTGGGGAGATGCGTCCCCTCTGTGGAGCAGGAGTTTGTCTATCTCTTTGTCCCCGCTGCCTGAGCCTTCTTGAATGTTCTGCTTCAGAACGTACCTCCAGCCCCCACCTCTCTGGTTGGGTTGTTTTCTCCTACCTTCGTTCAGTCAGCAAATATTTATTAAGCACCTACTGTGAGCCAGGCTTTGTGTAAAAATAGAACCTGGGGCAGGGAGGGCAGGACAGGGGCTTCAGGTCTGTACCCAGGGCCTCACTAGGGCCCTGCACACGTGTGGAGGCCAGCACTCAAGTCCCCACCTGCACATAGCCCCTCAACTGGGCCTCAAGGACAGACAGACATGGGGTTCCAGCTCTGTGCACGGCCGCCAGGGCACCGGTGGGCAGGGGGCTGCAGCTTGCCAGCTAGACTTGGGGTCACCCCCCAGGGGCCTGTGGGAGGAGCTCCTCGCTCAGCTGCCCTGAGACACCCCGGCTCACCCCAGGAGACAGTACTGTCCGGCCTGTTCCAGGTAGGCCACCAGGCTGGGAGGATGGCAAAGGTGAACCTGGGGCAACTCTTGGGGCAGGTGGGACCCTCGGGACTTGGAGCTGTACAAGGGAGACCTCTCGGCTGGGCCTGTGGCTTGAGGTGTGGTGGTTCTCCCACCTGGGCTGGGAGCCTTCTGGGCTTCTGGAACCTTCCTCACAGGTTGGCCCAGAACCCTATCAGAACTGAATTCAGCCTTGCAAGACTATATTGCAGCCTGCGTTTTAAAACCAACGTACAAAGAAATGAGTGTGCGCGCAGGTGCTGGGTCCTGCAGGAGGGGCTATGGAGATGGCACCGCTGGAGGTGTCTTTCTGAAGCTGCTTGCCCGTCAGCTAGGGCTGGGTCACAAAGGGTCACAGGTGGGGAGGCTTAAACCACATTTATTTCTCGTGGTCTGGAGGCCCAATGTCCGAGACCCAAAGTCAGCTGTACTGGCTCCCCCAGAGGCTGAGGGGCAGTGGGTCCAGGCCTCTCCCTTGAGGTTGGGGGTCTGCTGGCGGTCTCTGGGGTCCCAGGCTTGTAGATGGCTCACCACAGCCCCCCGGTTCCCCTTCACTTGTGTCCTCCTTGTGTGTGTTTGTGTCCAGATGACCCTTGCATCTGCAGAGGCCCCGTTTCCAAATACAGCCACACTCTGAGGGCTTGGGACCTTAGCCCCTGAATCGGGGGAGAAACGGTTTAACCCATAATGCCCATCAGAGGAGGCTTTCCCTCAGGGGTCTGCAAACCTCGGCCCTCGGCCTGGCTGCCGGCTGTTTGAGTCAATAAAGTTTTATTAGCACACAGCCACGCACCCTGGCAAGTGTAGTCTCTGGCGGGTTGTGCATAGCCTGGGCAGGATGGAGACAGTGTGCGGCAGAGCTAGGGTGCTGACTCGCTGGCTTTTGAGAACTGGCCACACCCCGTCCTAAACTGTTTAGCAGGGTAACTTTGAGGGGGGGGGCTACTTGGGACTGAACCCAGGATCATTCTACTTCTAAGCTACACCTCCAGCCCTTTTATTTTATTTTTTTTGCAGGGGATTCTACCTCCAAGCTATACCCCCAGCCCTAGTTTTTTTTTATTATTATTCTTTATTTTGAAACAGGGTCTCATTAAGTTGTGGAGGGCCTCACTAAGTAGCTGAGGTTGGCTGCGAACCCGGATCCTCCAGTCTCAGCCTCCCAAGTACTGGGATTTCAAGCATGCACCACCACGCCTGGCTTATTCTTTATTTTGAAACAGGGTCTTACTAAGTTGTTGAGGGCTTGGCTAAGTGGCTGAGGCTGGGCTTGAGCCTGCGATCCTCTTGTCTCAGCCTCCCAAACACTGGGATTATACACCTGCACCACGGTGCCCAGCAGCAGGGTGACTTTTTAAACAGAAGTACCTAGTGCATTTAGACTGGCATTTGTCACAAGCGGTTGTTTTCCTGGGAGAGCAGGGTGGGCCAGCTGCCTCTGGGGAGCGTGAGCCGCACTGCCTCTGCCCCCGCGTGCATGGTGCCCGGCGACGTTCGCGGCCCTTTTGGCTGCAGTTTCTTTGTGGGTGCTGTAAGTTGATCTGATTTCAGACTCACTGGGTGGTTGTGGGCCATACATGTAGCTTCTAGACTCCCTCTGCCCAGGCCCACCCATTGATTTCATTCTGTCCCTCTTGTGTTGACAATTTTCACCCTCTATAAATACACCGTGTGGGTTTTTTCTGCATTACTTGAGAGTAAGCTGGAGGTGATGTCCCTTTACCCCTAACAAGCCAGTGTACAGCCCTAAAACAGGGACCTTCTCCTGTTTAACCCAGGAGGCCGAGCCAAGCAGGCCATCTTGGCCACCGTCTGCACTCCAGTTTCCTCCCTCTCCTGTGGCTGTCACATGGTTTGGGCATCCACGGCTCAGCACAGCTGCAGGCTCCCCTTTGTGGTCTCTCACCCTGTGCCATGAAGGGTAGACATGGAGGCCCGGGGACAGTCCCCTGAGCCCCAGGTTGTCTGTGGAAGGGGGCCCCTCTGCGGGCCGGACCAGGAGCCGAGATACAAGTGGCAGGGCAGGGTCTCCACCACCGTGGACATTGTTTATGCCCCCGCTGGGTCCCTGGTCCCCAGATTGAGGATTACAGGGTTTCGGTTGGCCACGATCCTGCCGCAGAGGCAGCTGCTTGCAAGGACAGCTGACGTCCCTTTATGCGGGGCCCGCGCTGTGTGGAGAGCGTGAAAACGGGCATCCTCAGCTGTAACCAGAACATTCCCGAGCACGCCAGCGCCGTGTGTGCGGAGGGACCTGTGCAAAGGGACTGTGTGACACCGGCCCCTGGCCGCCTGCTGTCTGTCACGGGCCAGGACTGTCATACCCATCACCTTCCCTCAGCACCGGATGGGGTTCCAGGGCCTGGGGAGCAGGCAGTGTGGAGACGGCTGAAACCTTCCCAAGGACACGTGTCCCTCTTGGCCAAGTAGTTTGTGAGACTGGGGTGCAGCTCCCAGGCGCGCCCTGGAATCGCGGCTGTGCCTGGAGGTGGAAGGACTTGAGCCTGGGGCAGGGGCGCCCACCCCCCACTGCCCCTTTGTCGGGACACTTTTTGCACATTGCCCACCGGTCCCCCCTGGGCCCCTAAGGTTTCAACACACCCCAGAAGGAAAGGGGTAAGGGCCTAGACCCCCCTCATGGCCAGGCAGAGGCTGGACTCCAGGGTCCCTGCCATTAGGCTCTGCCCCTTGTTCCTAAGGCCTTCCTGCTACCAGGTTATGCAGCAGTGATATTTGGGATGTGTGTGGGGGGTCCTTTGCTGAGGTGCCACATCTTAGAGAGCAACATGGCTCTGTGCAGGAGCCCGTCCAGCCCAGGCCTCACCTTCCTTTGCCGGGCATGGCGTCGGTGCTGCCTCTCTTCCTGGGAGCCTTGGCCCTGCCTGCGCTCGCTCGGCCAGTGTCTCTCAGACCTGCCTTCTTGGAAGCCCCCCCCCCCCCCGCTCCCCCTGAGTTCACAAAGACTGCGCTGCTGGCCCAGGGCGCAGGCAAGGGGGGTAGGACGCCCATCTCCCTCTGGGGCAGGAGGAGCCGGGCAGGCAAAGCATCCTGGAACCTACTTAGCAGCCCGCGCCACCCTTCGGCACCTGGTGTGTGCGGCATGTGCGTGCGTGTGCGTGCGGTTCCCGGGCCCCTCTCCCACGGCCACCAGGTGTCTTGAGTGGTCTCTCATTCTCCAGCCCTCCATACCTCACCCCTTCTCTCCCCTCCTCACCCCCTCCTCTTCCCTCTTTTCAAAAATTGTGGCGATTCAGCTCTAGGTTGGTAATGAGAGCCAGAGCCGCTGGGGTCGGCCGCAGGCACGGCTGGAGCTGAGTGTGGGGCGCCTGTCAGCGCTGAGGGGGCCCCCGAGTCAGCAGGAAGGGCCTTTCTGGGACAGGAGCTGGAGCCCCTGTCCTGCTGGAAGGTGACAGCCGTACAGGGGCGGAGGTCCCTGCGGCGGGGTGGGCCATTGTCAGACACCCAGACCACGTGGAGGGGGTCCCCCAGGATGCTTCGTCCTCTGCAGCCGTGGTCTGGCTGGAAGGTGTCCCTGTGGGGCAGCCTCAGCGCCATGACACTTTCAGGCCGTTTCTGTTTTTCTCTCCTTCCCCACCGTCCTCTTCCCTTAGGCCCAGGACAAAAGTCAGACCTGGGGTGGGGGCCGCCTGCTGCGGGGCCCTGGGGCTTCTCCATTCGGGTTTAGTGGGATTAGAGTGTGCCGGCCGTGGGGACAGGTGTCTCCTTTATGTTCTGCCTGAGGGCTGGAAAGAGCCTCCTCGGTAAGTGCCACATTCGGTGGGGGTCTCCGGTTCGGGGTAGCTGGGGGGGGTCGGGTTTTGTTAGGTCCTTGTTTTTACATCTGACCCCGGCCAGCTGGAGCGCCTTGCTTTAAGCACAGGGTAACAGCTGACATAACATAGCGGGGCGGCTGCACAGGCCGCCCTGGCACCCGCTCTTCAGTGGGGCGCCCGGGGGCCGCGGGGGAAGTCTTTGGGGATAAGAGGATGAGCCCGGTGGGGCCTCGTGGCCATGGGGCACGGTGTGGTGGGATCCGCCAGCTGTCCCCCGATGAGTAGGCTGCCTGAGTGGCGTGTCGGGGACAGGGGGCCGGGGAGGGGGCTGGGCAGGTGCCTGAGTAATCCCCCCAAGGCACTGCGTTCAGGCGAGCTCCGATCACGTTCCTGGCCTCCCCAGGTCACACAGAACGAAAACCAGAGGCCCCGGCTGTGCGCCATTGAAGCGTGTCATTGTGTGACTTTGCGGTGGGAGGGAGGAAGGAGGCTCGGTGCAGCCTCACGGGGTCGCGGGGCCGCTGCTCAAGCACCTAGGTCCCCCCCATCCCTGCTTCACTGAGCTGACCTCAGAGCCAGCCCGGCACCTCCTTCCACAGGATTTTCTGTCTCCCATTTTTCAAATTGTGGGACGGCTGGGGATGCGGGGTGGGGGCGAATGAGCGGGGTCCCTGGGCAGGGGCTGGGGGCTGGGCTGCAGCAGCCTCTTCAATAGCTGGTGGGAGATGCTCTTGACCCCGAGGCCAGCCCAGTGTGTCTGGAGCCAGCCTGTCAGCGCCCGCTCCGGAGTGGATTTACCCTCCTCTCTCTTTAGAGCTGTGGCAATTAGGGACTGTGTTCTTCTCCCCAAACACAGAACTGTTTCTTTGTTTTGTTTTATGGTACTAGGAATTGAATGCAGGGGCATTCTACCTCTGAGCTACACCCCCCAGCCCTATTTTTTATTCTTTATTTTGAAACAGGGTCTCACTAAGTTGCGGAGGGCCTCACTAAATAGCTGAGGCTGGCCGTGAACACAGATCCTCCGGTCTCAGCCTCCTAAGTACTGGGATTACAAGCGTGCGCCACCACGCTGGGCTATTTTTAAAATTTTGAAACAGGGCTTTTGTTAAGTTGCTGAGGCTGGACTTGAACCTGTAATCCTCCTGTCTCAGCCTCCCAAGTACTGGGATGACAGGCGTGTGCCACCATGCCTGGCTCTGAACATAGTTCTTTTCCACAAGTGACAGTCCAGCCGGGCTGTTGGAAAGGCACGTCACCACTTTGTTGTCCCTTTGGGGACAGCAGCCGCTGCAAGGCAGGGCCCCCTGGCTTGGCTGCCTGTGGATTTTCAGGTGGACCAGTCACCACTGGGAGGAGAAAAGTCCCTTGTGCTGGAAAACAAGCCGGGCACTGTGAGCGGTGGTGCCGTGGGTCAAGGTTGTGGAGTAGCTGGCCCAGCCTGGACGCCCGATCGAGGGGAAGGCGATAACAGACATGCATGTAGGCGCATGTGTGAATGCACACACGCACGGACACAAGTGGAGACATGCGGGCACATGTGAACATGCTCGCGTGCACGTCCGGGCTCGTACACGTGACTGTGTGCACACTTGCACACTCAGCCTGAAGCCCGGCCGGCGGGGACCAAGACCCCCTTGGGGCCGCGTTCCATTTGCACATTTAATCCAGAAACTGTCGCGCGGGAGCCGGGACGACAGCATGTCAAGTGTGCGCCGTCGCTCCTGGCGGGCGATGGGCTGGTCAGTTTCCGAGCGCCATGTGCTGAGGGTGATCTGCGTTCAGGGCGAGGTGGGGGAGGGGAGGGCAGCGTCTTTATTTCATTTCTCAGTTCTGTGGCAGGGCCTGTGTCTCCTCTCCTTGGCAGTTCCCCCGAGGCCAGCTGGGGAGGGTCGAGGCAGTTGCTGTTGTCCTTGGGGGTGGGGACCGCGGGGTCCCTTCTTATTCATTGCTCATTGTTGTCAACAGGCAGGGTCCCTGGACTCAGCAGCTGCTGCAGAAGTCCGGGATTAGGGACAAAACCAGGGTGACCTCCCTGTGTTCAGGTGCTGGTGCTCAGGGCTCAGTCCCTGCTGTTAGGGTCTACTGAATTTACACAGAAAATACCCCTCTTCTTTTCTCTTTCTTTTTTTTCCCATTATTGGGGATAGAACCCAGGGGCTGTCTACCCTCTGAGTTACACCCCCAGTCCTTTTTGAGACAGTCTTACTAAGGTGCCCAGGCTGGCCTTGAACTTGCGGTCCTCCTGCCTCAGCCTCCCAAGTAGCCGGGAATACAAGCATGTGCCATTGTGCCCAGCAAAAAGTACCTACTTATTTATTTATTCATTCATTCATTCATTCATTCATTCATGGTACTGGGGATTGAATCCAGGGGCATTCCACCTCTGAGCTACACCCCAACCCCTCCTTTATTTTTTGCTTGGAAACTGGGTCTCGCTAGGTTACTGAAGCTCATCTCGAACCTGCTCCTGTCTTAGCCTCCTAAGTACTGGGATTAGAGGCATGCACCACCATGCCCGGCGAAAGTCTTCTTTTAACCCAAGATTTCTTCATCTTGGGTTCAAGGTGGCTTATTTGAGTGAGGACAGTCATTAGACCACTCAGGAGCTCTGCACTTTGGGGAACACCTCATCCCAGGAGTTGTAAGAATGGACTGTTTCCCCCTGGGGTTCAGAGGTGCAGAGGCCTTGGGTCACATCCTGGTCCCCGAGTAGATGAGCAGCCAAGGGGTTTGGAGGGCAGCTGGGGCCTCTGTACCCCTCTTGTGAGGAGCAGGTGTGTTGTCACAGGCAGTGCCACTGTGGCTCTGTGGCCCTGGGGTCTCACCAGGGAGCCTCTGGGAGGTGGTGGGAGTCCAGACCCTGAGACCGCCGGGTGGGTCCACATACACTACTGGCCCGCACTGGACCTCGGTTTCCTCCTGTGTAAGGTGACATGGGGAGTCCAGCTGTGTGGAGGGAGTGGCGACATCGAATAAGAAAGTTCTTAGTCCAGAGCCAACCGTTCCGAGGGCCGAAGGTGCAGGCGGACAGCGGCCTCTTTCTTCCTGTGGGGTGGGACAGCGTGCGACATGTGGAGGTGTGCTGGGAGGGACGGGCTTCCGCTGGGATTCGCTGGAGCCTCAGGGTTGCTTATTCTGAGCGTGCACACAAAAACCTCAGCTCTACTGAAGTGTGACAGACGTGCAATACAGCACCATATTAAACCTGTGCAATCTGATCAATGTGAACATGTGATCGCACCATGAAGCCATCACCGCAATCAAGAGAGCAGACACACTCACGGCCCCCAAAGGCGTCCTCGTGCCCTTGGAGGTCCCTCCCTGTAGAGTGAATGCGGGTGTGTCTGTCAGATACACTGGGTTGCGCTTCCTAGTCTTCTGTAAGTGGAAACGCACACTCTAGCCGCTTTCGCTCAGCATTCTTACCTTCACATCCACCTGGGTTGTGGTATGTAGCAATAGTTCATTTTTTCTTACTGAGTAGTACTCCGTGTATGGATGGATCACAGTTTGTTATCCATTTGTGTGCTGATGGACTACATTGGCCTACAAGTTTTTGTGAGGCTCCTTTTTCCTCTTTTTCATAGATAAACACGTAAGGATAGAATGGCTGGATGACACAGTGGGTGTCTATCTATGTAAGAGATTGAACAACCATTTTCCACAGAAGCTGTACCAGTTCACATGACCCGAGTATTGCTCCTGTCAGTGTCGGCCAATCGAATAGTGTGGAATCTCTTTGCAGTTTGAATTTTCATTTTCTAATGACTCATGATATTGAGTATCTTTTCATGTGTTTAAGTGGTATCCAAGTAATTTCTTTGGTGAAGTATCCTTTTAAATCTTTCGCCCATTATAAAATCAGGCTGTTTTATCAAATTATTGAGCTATAAGAGTTCTTTTTATATTCTAGTTACATAGATATGTGTTTTACAAATAGTTTTTCCCAATCTATGGTTTGCCTTCTCATTTAATAGTATTTTTTACAAAGAGAAGTTTTCAATTTTATGAAGTCAAATTTTATTTTTTCCTTTACTACTTTCTTGATTTTTTATGCCATGTTTAAGGCATAAACATGGTTACTATGATCTCGGTATTTCTTCCATGTTCTTTTCTAGGAGTTTTAGTTTTAGTGCTTACATTTAGATCTATGATGCATTTTTGGTTAATGTTTACATATCATGTGAAGTATGGGTTTTAGTTTAGTTTTCCTTTTTGTTTGTTTGTTTTGCCGTACTGGGGATGGAACCCAGGGGCCTTCTACCTCCAAGCTACACCCCCAGATCTATGTTATTTTTTATTTGGAAACAGGGTCTCACTAAGTTGCGGAGGGCCTCACTAAGTTGCTGAGGCTGTTTTTGAACCTGTGATCCTCCTGTTTCAGCCTCCCAAGTACTAGGATTACGAGCGCCACCACGCCTGGCCTTTTTTTTTAAAAAAATATTGATGTCAAATTGATCCAGTGCTATTTGTTGAAGCGTGCACTCTTTACCAATTGAATCACATTAACATCTTTCTAAAAATTCAACTTGCCATACTCATGTGGGTTCCATTCTGGACTCTGTTTAGACCCATCATGTTTTTTTACCACTACCACAATTGCCTTGATTACTATAGCATTAGAGTAAGGCTTTTTTAAAATTTACAACTGCAATTTATTTTAGCAAATTAATCTTGTATCTTGCAATTTTGCTAAACTCACTTATTAGTTTTAGTAGTATTTTTGTGAATTGCATGATTGTTTTACATTGATGATCAGATAAAGATGATTTTACTCTTCTCTTCCAATCTGGCTCCCTCCCTCTTTATCTTGCCTGAGTGCACTGGCTAGCCCACCTAGTGCAGCGTAAACAGATGTGGGAGAAGTGCACATTCTCCCTTTGTTCCTACTCGGGAGAAACACCGTCTAGTACAATGTCAGCAGTAGGTTCCATCCATGTCCATCAGGTCAAGGACACCCCTTTTTTTTTTTTTTTTGCGGTACCAGGGATTGAACTCAGGGGCATTCTACCTCCAAGCTCCACCCCCAGCCCTATGTTTTATTCTTTATTTTGAAACAGGGTCTCACCAAGTTGCGGAGGGCCTCACTAAGTAGCTAAGGCTGGCCGCGAACCCAGATCCTCTGGTCTCAGTCTCCCAAGTACTGGGACTACAAGTGTGCACCACCACGCCCGGCTGTCTGTGGTCTTCTAATCTGTCCCTGGTGTCGGTGCTGGAACAGAGTCAGGATGGCAGAGCGATTTGAAGTGTCCTCTCCCTTTTGTTCAAAGAGTTTGTGTAGGGTTGGCCTCACGTCTTCCCTATGTGTTTGGTAGATTTCAGTCGGTAAATTCTTTTCACAAAAAAGGCTGTTAACTAGATTTTAAATTTACTTAATAGCAATATTTAGGTTATCTGTTACTTCTTGAGTGAGCTTTGGAATTTTGTATATATTTTTTTAAAGAATCAGTTCATTTCAGTTGGTGGTAGACCTACGGCTTCACGAAGCTGTTCATAATATTACACTATTATTCTTTAAATGTCAGTAGAGAGCCGGGCATGGTGGTGCACACTTGTAATCCCAGTACCTGGGAGGCTGAGACAGGAGGATTGCAGATGTGTGGCCAGCCTCAGCAATTTAGTGAGGCCTTCCGCAACTTAGTGAGACCCTGTTTCAAAATAAAAATAAACACAGCTGAGGGTGTAGCTCAGAGGTAGAATGCCCCTGGGTTCAATCCCCAGTACCCGCCCCCCAATTGTCAGTAGAGTTTGTAGCAATGTCTCTTCTCTCATCCCTGGTATTGGTCATTAGTATCTCTTTCCTTTTACTTTTTATTTTATGACAGTCTGGCTAGAGTTTTAGCAAATTTATCTCAGAGAACCATCTTTTGGGTTCATCAAAATTTTTCTTTTTTCCTCCCCCTATTGGTTGTTTGATTTCTGTTCTCATTTTTACACTTTCTTTCTTCTGCATGCTTAGTTTTCTCTTGCTCTCCTATTCTAGTTTCTCAAGATAGAGGCTGAGGGCACTGATCCAAGACCTTTCCTCTTCCTCATATAGGGGTTGGTGGTGTTCCTCTCTAAAGACCACTTCAGTTGCCTTCCACAAGTTTGGATGTTATTTTCACCCCATGCAACTTGGGGGGGTACTAGAGATTAAACCAGGGCCATCCTACCTCTGAGCCACACCCCAGCCCTTTTGATTTATTTTGAAACATGGTCTCCCTAAGTTGCAGAGGGTCTCGTTAAATTGCTGAGGTTGGCCTTGAACCTGCGATCCTCCTATCTCAGCCTCTCAAATACTGGGATTACAGTCATGTACCACCACACCTGGCTCCACGGAAACTATTTTCTAGTGTCCTATTTGATTTCTTCCTGGATGCATTGTTTGTTAAGAAGTGTGTTCCAAACATGGGGATTTCCAGATACCTTTCTGTTACTGATTTCAGCCCTAATTCATTTGTGGTTGTAGAAAATACCCAGTATAATTTGAATCTTTTAAAATGTCTTAACGCTTGGTTTATGGCTCAGAATATGGTTTCTCGTGGTAACTATTTCATCGTGCACTTGTAAAGAATGTGCATTATGCTGTGGGTGGGAGGACTATTCTATGAATGTCAATCAGTGTGGGTGACAGTGTTGCCGAAGTCTGCTGTATCTTCACCGATTTTCTGCCTGCTTGTTCTGTCAGTTCTTGAGTAAAGGGTGTCAGAATATCCAGCCGTGACTGAGTCCTTGGCTCTTGATTCTTCTAGTAGCTTTTTCTCACTGTATGCAAAGCTTTGTTTTGAGTGTGTCTCATTTAGGGTCACTATGTCCTTTTTTTTTTTTGGTGGTGGTGGTAATAGGAATGGAACCCAGGGGCATTCTGCCTCCGAGCTACACCCCCCAGCCCTTTAATTTTTTGTTTTTAAAACAGGGTCTTGCTAGGTTGCTGAGAGTCTCACTATGTTGCTGAGGCTGTTCTCAAACCTGTAATCCTCCTATCTCAGCCTCCCAAGTAGTGCTGTGTCCACTTGATGGATTGACCTGTTTGTCCTTGTAAAATTAGGCACTTTATCCCTGGTAATTTGCTTTGCCCTGAAATCTCCTGGGTCTAACAATAATATAGCCGTTCTAACTTTTAAAACGGTAGCATGGTGTATCTTTTACATTTATTATACCTTTAAATGATTTGTATTTTTTTCTTGTGTGCGGTACTGGGGATTGAACCCAGGAGCATTTTACCTCGGAGCTACAGCCCCAGCCCTATTTTTTATTCTTTATTTTGAAACAGGGCCTCACTAAGTAGCTGAGGCTGGTCGCGAACCTCTGATCCTCCGGTCTCAGCCTCCCAAGAACTGGGACACAAAACCCTTGATTTTCCAAGTCTGGCTTATCTCATTTAGCATGATGTTGCCCAGTTCCACCCATTTTCCTGCAAACAGTATCACTTTATTCTTCTTTATGGTTGAGTAAAACTCCACTGTGTGAAGACACCATAGTTTCTTTCTCCACGCATCTGTTGACCAATACCTAGGTTGGTTCCGTAACTTGAAACTTGTAAATTATTGTAAATAACTTGTAATGTTTTATAAAAATTACGGAGTGTTGTAATTTATGTTGTAAATTATGCTGCTATGAACATGGGTATGCATGTCATATGGTGGTTCCATTTCTGGTCTTTTGCAGAACCTACAGACTGATCTCCATAGTGCTTAGCATTTATTATTATTTGTATTCTCGATGCTTGCCATTCTAACTGGAATGAGATGAAATCTCAGTGTAGTTTTGATTTGCATTTTTCCCTGATCGCTAAAGATGTTAAGCACTTTCTCGTATATTTATTGGCCATCTGAATTTCTTTTTTTGAGGAATGTCTATTTAGTTCTATTGCCCATTCATTGATTGGGCTATTTGGTTTGGGGTTTTTTTGGGGGGGGTATTAAGTTTTTTGAGTTCTTTACATGTTCTGGATATTAATTCTGTCAGGAGCAGCTGGCGGAGACTTCCTCTCATTCCGTAGGCTCCATGTTCTTTATTGTTTCCTTTGCCGTGCAGCTTTTAAATTTAATGTCATCTTATTTGTTGATTGATTCTTGATTTATTTCCTGAGTTTCAGGGGTCTTACTGAGGAAGTTGCTGCCTGTGCCTATATGGAAAGTTTTCTTCCGGTAATTGCAAAGTTTCTGATCTAACTCTAGGTTTTTGATCCATTTTTAGTTGACTTTTGTGCAGGGTGAGAGATAGGGATCTAGTTTCATTCTTCTACATATAGATATCCAATGTTCCCAGGCCATTAGTTAAAAGGGCTGTCTTCAGCATATGCTTTACTATTTTTAAGAGTGTTTCTAGTAGAAGCATATCATTGAGTCTTATTTTGTGAATCAAATTAAAGTATTTTTCTCCTATTGGGTAAGTTTAAGCCATTAGCAAGGCGGGCGTAGTGGTGCACACTTGTAATTCCAGTACTTGGGGAGGCTGAGACCAGAGGATCTGGGTTCACGGTCAGCCTCAGCTACTTATTGAGGCCCTCCGCAACTTAGTGAGACCCTGTTTCAAAATAAAGAATAAAAAATAGGGCTGGGGGTGTAGCTTGGAGGTAGAATGCCCCTGGGTTCAATCCCCGGTACCGCCAAAAAAAAAAAAAGCCATTAGCATTTATCAGTCTGACTGATCCTCTTGGTCTCAACTGTGTCATAGTCTTTTATAATCCTGTGTAATTTCTTATGGTTGTTGGGGGTAGTTTGCAAGATGCATATCCTCGCCTTTGAAGTGGTAAGTGGTACTTGGGAAGCTTGTGTTTTTGTTCTCGGGTGCCTCTGCACTTACACCTTCTCACATTTCTCGAGTCCCGCTTTCTCATCTGACCTTTCCCGGCTCTGTATTGATATCCCAATAATTCACCATATTGTCCATACTACAAACAATGAGTTTATTCCATTTCCCTCTTATGAGTATCAAAATCCACAAACCTTGGGTAGAGAGGGAGAAAGCGATATGGATATGGGGGCTGGGGTTGAAGTTTTCAGCAAAGGGGTCCTGGTGGCCACTCTGCAGGTGATGGGGGTCTCTATGGGAATGCGAAGGACCATATATTGGAGAATGGGGGTCAAGTGTTCCTGGCAGAGGGGACAGCATACGTCAAGACACTGAGCGGGACAAGCATACCACAAATCAGGGCGCCAGCCTGAAGTGGCCAGAGCAGAGGGCAGAAAGAAGGGGCCTGGGAGGTGACAGGGTTGGGGCTGCTCTGAGGACTTAGTCCTTTGTGCTGGCGATGGGAGCCAGGGGCCTGGTGTAGCATGACCTGGGTTCAAAACCCTCCTCTTGCTGTGGGTACTCAGCCGAAGTGCTTAGGTAGACGCTGGTGGCTTGGACCTGGAGGTACAGTGGACGTGTGTCCTTGTTCTGAGTGTGTGTGTCATGAGGCATGGAAAGGTGGTAGGGAGTACACCTCAGATCAGGGCTCCTAAGGAGGTTGGCTGGAGATCTTCTGATATTTCTGTCAGGTATTGTTTCTTTAAAAAAAAAGCAAACAAAAAACCCATTCTGAACCAAGTATGGCAACAATGGAGAAGATAGGGGATGGGTGGGAGACATATTTGTCAAGTTATTTGCTGCATTCTTATGTCTACTTGAAAGATTCCATATTGGACAAAGAAAATTCCCGTATAACTGAAATGTTTCCACAGCAGTTCATTTTGCCTTTTTTAGACTTGTAGGCACAGTTGGGGTGTCCTGGGGGGACACATTTACATGTCTGCAAATGGCTAAATTCTGCTAAGACATCTCCAGAGTTCGCCAATCCCTTGGGGGAAAAATTTCTGAAGCCGGTTTTGTAGGTATGTGGGGGCAGGGAGGTTGGATACAATGACCCACTTCAAGGCGAGTCCTCTTATTGCATCAGTTTGTACCGTGCTCGTGTGTGTGTGTGTGTGTGCATGCACACACGTGTGAGTGCCCACACAGGGAGTACTGTACTTTGGACATGGGTCGCGTGTGCTTGGGCCTTGCACATTTGCATATGTGTGCACACATACACAGAGCCAACATGCCTCACGTGGATGTGTGTCTGGGGAGGGGGTGCCACCGTTGACATGGGGCAAAGCAAGGACACATTTGGAGTGAACAAAGGGGCCCTGTTCCCCGCCCACACCGCTGACTCCTGAGCTGCTCTGGCTGAAAATCAGCACTTTGGAGGATGTTTGGTGACAGGTGCTGGGTGCCCGGACAGGACCTGGTTTCTTCATCTCAGCACTGGCTCTAGTGTGGTACCAGAGCACTTCCCCAGGGAAGGCAGGCTGGGCAGGGGGTGGGGGGATGGACTCTAGTGCCTGTGTCTGTCTTGTAGCTCTGGGTCCCCACTGGTGTGGTGGCTGTCCCTCCATAGCATCTGGTCATGCCAGCATGCACCCATGTGGGTCGAGAGACTTGAGAGTCTCAGGAAAGGAAGACCGCCTGGGTGTCGGGGCGCACTAGGCTAGTTACCTGGGGCACCGCCTCCTTGGCTGGCCCTGGTCTCCGATCTCCCTCACTTCCCTGCCTTTGGGGGCAGTTTGGGGCTTCAGAACTTCCATCCGAAAAAAAGATCCCAGGCAACGTGTGCCCCTTGGGGTCCTGGCTGAAGGGGTCCTGCTCACGGAGGGCTCTGCAGCTTACCTGAAGTCCGAGGTGCTTCCAGGAACTGCTCCCCACAACCAGGTGGGTGGGCTTCCTCCCCGAGCACCTGGGATGGGAACAGAGGTGTGTGTGCCGTGCGGCCCTCCCCTCCCAGCGCTGCCTGGTGAGCAGCAGCATACGGCCAACGCCCGCCCATGTGCCCTGCA
The DNA here is from genome assembly GCA_004027185.1 of Glis glis. NCBI lineage: Eukaryota > Metazoa > Chordata > Mammalia > Rodentia > Gliridae > Glis > Glis glis. The sequence continues at coordinate 42,577 of PVJS01004776.1, forward strand.
CGCATCCTTCCAGGGCCACCTTCAGCAGGTGACCCTCATGGAACTGAGCCCCACAGAGCAGCAGGAAGGGGACCCCGGTGCCACCCTGAGCAGAGTCCTGGGCTTGGTGGCTGGCAGGTGAGAAGGTGGGGTGTCAGGGCAGGCCTGGGGAGGGACAAGACCCAGCACTGGAAGCAGAGGGGCCCCAGCTAGGCAGATTTGGGTGCTGCGTTCCGGCGTCCTCGGCGATGATTCGGAGTCGAGGTTGACCAGCGGTGTGCGTGAAGGGCTAGAGACATCAGGCTGGGGCGCGGACGTCAGTCATGCAGTGAGGCCGAGCCTCCACCCTGTCATCCCTAGCCCTCATTGCGCTGGGTTTCGTCCTGTCGCCGTCTGCTCCCACCTGGATGCCAGGGCTCTTCTGGTCTGGTGGTGGTGGTCTTGGCCCCGAAAGAGCAGCGATACCAGGACTGGGGTTCCGTCGGCCATGCCATGTGTCCTCACTGTCACCCTGGTGCCCCCTGCCCCCCAGGCCGCTGTGGGATAAATGGGATGGACACGGAGGTGTTAGAGGCCACTCTGGGAGCATCGCAGGAGGCGGAGTCTCCAGCTTCCTCACTGCGCGCCCTGCCCACCCACCCCTGGAGCTGAGTGTCCCCCACGAAGGGGCGTGGAACCCACTGGCCAGGGTCAGCATGCGGGGGGTGGGGGACACAAGCACGATCACCCCAAGGTGAGCACCTGATGAACGGGCAAGCGGATGGCTCCGGGGCAGCGATTCTGAGGGCATGATACACACAGCTTCTTGGGTGGGGGGCGGTCGAGAATTTCTGGAAGGAGCCTTGGAGGGGGCAGAGGGCCTCAGTATGGTTGTGTGCGTTTTAATTTCCAAAAAGCAGCTCTTTGACTTAGCTCCTCTCTCCTTCTACCACATTAACTATTTTTTAAAAAATCAGTTGCTGAGTACATTTCTTAGGTTAGTCTCATAATTTTCTGATTTCCTCTTGTTTTAGACTTAGGTTTGTCGAGGTTTGAATTACATACAGGAAAGTTCTCCCCTTCTTTAGGTGCCCAGTTTGGTGAGTTTGGGCAAATTCTGTTGTAACACCAGCCTGAAATCCAGATGTAAGACAGTCCTGTCACCATGAGAGCGCTGTGCCCCGGCGTGCCTCCCGCCGCCCCGCACCTGGAACACAGCGACGTCCCGTCCCGGTTCTGCCTTCTCCGGGCGGGCGGGCGTCACGAGAATGGAATTCTGCAGCGCGCACCTCTGCGCCTGGCTTCCATCACTTAGCATAACTCATCTGAGGTTCATCCATGTCGTGGTCTGTACTCGGTAGTTTGTTTCTTTTTATTTGGAAGGGATAAAATGTACCACAGTTTGTTTATCCGTTCACAGGCTGATGGACACTTGAGCCGTTTCCAGTTCCAGCTGTTAGGATTAAAGCTGCCCGAGCATTGCGCACAGGTTTGGGAGCGAGCCTGTCTTCATTCCTCTCGGGTAAATCCTGGGAGTGGAGCTGCTGGCTCGTGCAGCCGTACTGTTCCCCCGTCTCAGAAACGGCCAAGTTGTTTTGCACAATGGCTGGCCTGTTCTTCGCTCTCACCCTGAGCGTGTGAGCATCGTGGCTGCTTCAGCTTCTCACCAGCACTTAGTATTGTCTGCTTTTTAAGTCTTAACCTTCCTAATAATGGTTTTAATTTGCATTTCCCTAGGGACTAATGGTGTCGAGGGTATTTGCCGTCTAGGGATCTCCTTTGGTGAAGTTCCTGTTCATTTTTCGTCGACTTTAATCACTGGGTTATCTGGCCTCTTATTTTTTAATTGGCAGAGTTGTGATTGTAAATCTCTGATGAGTCCTTCATCAGATTTGCGAATATTTCCTCCCAATTTGTGGCTTCATCTTTGTATTTTCTTAACAGGATCTTTCAAATGAGCAGCAGTTTTTAATTTTGACGAAGCCCAATTCATCAAGGTTCTTTTTTTTTTCCTTGTTAAGGTTCATGGTTTTTGTGTTCTAAGAAATATTTGCCTAATCCAAGGTTACAAAGCCTTTTCTCCTGGTTTCTGTGGGAATTTTATAGTTTCACATTTCTTGTTTAGATCTGTGATTTATTTCAAGTTTAATTTTATATACGGTGACAGGTATGGATCGGGGTTAAATCTTCTTGCATGTGGTTACCCCGTTGTCCTGGTGACTTTTCTGCCATGGAATTACTTTAGCACCTTTGATGAAAATCAGTTGGCCATGTGTGTGGGTCCAATTTCTGAAGTTTGTAATGTGTCCTGCCAGTAAAGCACTGTCCTGATTGCTGTGACTTTTATACTAAGCCTTGAAATCAAGTCCTGTTAATCCTCCAATTTTGCTCATTTTCAGAAGTGTGAAGCCCTGCCAGATCTTTCACATTTTCATGTAAATCTCAGAACCAGCTTGTCATTTTCTCCCAAAAAGTAAGAAATAAAAAAATCCGACTAGAATTTTGATTGGCATTACATGGATTTATAGGTGAATTCTGGGTCTTGTGCATGCTTTACTAATACTCAATTTTCTTACCCATGAACATAAAGCTTCTCTCTACTTACTCAGATATTTTTAAATACCAATCACGAGTACTTCACAGCTTTCAGGACGCAAGGACACACTAGGAGTTGTATTAAGTACTTCACATTTTTGAAGCTTACTGAAATGATACTGTTTTCTTGATTTTATTTTGGATTGGTTGCTGCTGGCATATAAAAGTACATTTGCTTTTTAAGAATATATAGTGACCTTATGTACTGTGATTTTGCAAACCTTTCTGATTAGCTCTAAAAGGATTTTTGTTCATTTGTTTTTGTTTGTTTTTTGTAGACTATTCAGGGTTTTCTATGGAGATGATCATATTGTCCCAAACAAAGTCTTATTTTTTCCTTTTCAACCCATATGCTTTTTATTTCTTGTTTTTTTTCCTGAATGCACCGGTTAGGACCTGCGATTCAACAGTTGATGGTGTGGAGAGAGCAGATGTCCCCGTCTCGTTCCTGATAGGAAGGGCAAAGCATTTGGTGTTTCTGCATCAAGAGCAATGCTGGCTGTAGGGTTTCAGTAGGTGCCGTGTGTCAGGCTAAGTTCCTTTTCCTCCTAGTTAGCTGGGAATAAAGAATGTATCAAGAACGGCTGTTGGCTTTTGTCAAATGCTTTCTCTGCCTCTATTGAGATAATCGCGTGTCTTTTTCTTTCTTAGCTTATTAATGCAGTGAATTGCATTGATTGATTTTCAAAGAGTAAAGCGGCCCCGCATTCCTCACACGAAGCTCCCACTTGGTTGTGATGCATTCACAAACACACTGCGGGGCTGACTGGCTAAGGTGCTGCGTGGACTGCTTGCACCCGTGTCGTGCTAAGGTGCTGCGTGGACTGCTTGCACCGTGTGGTGCTAAGGTGCTGCGTGGACTGCTTGCACCGTGTGGTGCTAAGGTGCTGCGTGGACTGCTTGCACCCGTGTGGTGCTAAGGTGCTGTGTGGACTGCTTGCACCGTGTGGTGCTAAGGTGCTGCGTGGACTGCTTGCACCCGTGTGGTGCTAAGGTACTGCGTGGACTGCTTGCACCCGTGTCATGCGGATGCCTTGTGACTTACCTGTCCTGCCCCTTGCGTCACAGATGTCGTTGAGGAGGTCCCCGGCTCGTCCATTTTAGGAAGAGTTTGTGTAGAATCGCTAGCATTTCCTCCTTCAGTGCTGGGTAGAATCCCAGCACGCAGGCCTGGGGTTTGCTCGTGAGAAAAGTTCTCCTTAGAAATTCAACAGACACAGGTTGTCTGTTTCTTCTTGACTAAGTTTTGGAGGTTTCAGTGTTTGAAGGTATTTGTCCCCAAGGGGGACTGGGCAGGAGTCCCCAGTCCAACTGTGAAAACAAGCTCGCCTTGGGATAGGAGATCATTCCTGAGCAGTTTAGGGACTGTGGGGTTTGCAAATGTCTGGATGCAGCCCTCGGCAGGGGACAACCCACTGCCCCAGGAGAGGACTCTGGTGGGGGGCCTTTGGTCCGAGCTGCTCCAGGCCCCTTCCCCGTCATGTCTGCTGCTGGCCAGGCAGTTCAGCATCCCTCTCCAGCCATCGGCACAGGACCCAGCGGAGGCGGGGGAGGGGGCAGAGGTTAGACTTCTGCAGCTCCTTTCCAGTTTTGCTCCCCAGGAAGGCAGCCCCTTCTCCAAGGAATGAAACTCAAGGAGACCAGCCTCAGAATCCACGACAAGTCTGCTTTTGTGTCTCTCGTTTACTGTGTAAACTTCAGCCCTAAAACAACACACATCCTTCTGAAGTTGTTCACATATTAGCTCTTAAAACAGCAAAATCCGTGCACAATTTCCTCTCAATCCTTTAAAACATTCCTGAAAGGAAAAAAAAACTGTTTAAATTCGCCGCCTGTCATTAAAATCTCTAGATTTGCAGAATGAGCGAGGCACCCGGCAGTCAATAAACAGAAGAGACAGGCCCTGTGCACACACGCGCCGGGCACACGTGCACACGCATACAGCCCAAGCCTCAGTAAGCGTAGCCTCCCTGTCCAGATGCTCTGCAGGCCCGGAAGGCAGGGAGCTGGGCACGGCTCTCATCCTCGGCTGCAGGGGACAGGGTCCAGAGCAACGGCACGGGCACATCTGCTCAGTACTGCAGCCCAGCACTACGAGGGGCCATTCCTCCCTGAGCGTCTCTGCTTTGCTAGACTTCTGCTCCTGGGTAAATTCTTAACTAGGACTTTTTTTTTTTAAAGAAATGTGGGCTCCTGGCATAAAATAACACCCCCCTTTCCTATCCCAGCCCCGGCGAAGGGAACCATCATAGGGGTATGACTTCTGTGGGGTTAGCAGCCATCAGCAGTGGGATTCCTGGCCTGAAATTAAGTTCCCATTTAAATGGTCTGGGGGCGGAAATTGCCTGCCTGGGGAAGGTGAGGATTTGCCTTAAATCCGTGTAAAGTGACTGCCAGGCAGCTGACGGTGTCTGCAGTCTGGTGCAGGAGGTCTCGGGGCCCCCACTGCCCCACCACAAGTTGTAGGGTAGCCAGCCTGGGCCACTTGTGTCACAGGGGCTGTGGTGCAGTGGGGCCTGCTTTCCAGGGACCCCACCTGCCTTTCTGACTTCAGAGTCTCCCCACACTCACCGGAACCTTCACGCCTGCATCTTGGTGTGGGGCACCTCTCAGGTGCTCAAGTTCTGTCCCCGGAGCCCAGGCTTCTCTACAGTGTGGGGAGGGGCAGCCAGCGCACCCCTGCAAGGGCAAAGAGTGCCCATCGCATCTCCAGGGGCCCCTGTCCCGCTCTGGCCCGGCCTTGGTGACAACCTGGAGCCTCTCTGTGCCCCTTGCAGGCCAGATGCAAGGCGTCGGCAGGGCAAGTGCTTCTGACGCCGTGCGAGCGTCTGTCTTGGCATGTGCCCTTGTCGCTGGTGTTTGCTTGTGATTTCTGGTGGTCTCTGACGTGTAGAAACATCACCCTGACCCCAGCCCCAGACTCATATGGCACTCCCTCTGCGTGTCTCCGTGTGTCACTGGTCATATGGGATGCTCCCCAGTGATCTACTCCAGGTGAACTCATCTTGCCTAGTCACATCTCTAATGGCCGTTTCCAAGTCAGTCGCACCGCAAGCACTTCTGGGAAGGGACTTCAGCATGTGCATTGATTGGGGATGACACAGTTCAACTGCTGACCCTCAACCATCAGAGGATGCTGAAACCGGGCGTGTGCTCACCACAGCCCACAGCGTCTGTGTAAACAGTTTTAGTAGCGTGCATCTGTTCACGTGTACTTGGGAACGTACGGTCTCTGGTGGCTTTTGTGCTTCCAGATCAAGATGGAGACTGGGTGGCCGGCAGAGCCTTATTCTCTGGCCTTGGCGAAGAAGCTTCCTGTGCTTCTAAACCCTGATGGGGATGTGGAAGGTGGCCTTGTTCCTCTCAGAGCAATTGCTGGAGATGAAGGGGAGGAAGAAGCGAAGCCACACATGAATTCTTCTCTTCCAGGGAGAAAGCCTTAGGTAAATCACAATAGTGCACAGTGTTTGCAGATAAGAGCTGGTTCGGGTCTGTATGGAAGGAACTAGTGGAATGGAAAGGTGCAGTGAGGTGTCCAAAGTCATGAGATAAGGAGGTTGTGGGGAATGTGTTGGTCACCAAGGCAACTGTAAAGAAAAGCAAGACAAAATGGTGAAATATCAAGCATAAAAATGGAAAGAACCAAATCAAATGGATCCAATTTTACACTAAATGTAAATGTCCTGAATTTCTCTATTAAAAGACAGAGGACTGTCAGAGGGTATTTATTTTTGTAGTGCTGGAAATAGAACATAGGGCCCTGCACAAACTAGGCAAAAACACCACTACTGAGCTGCACCCCAACCCATTTTTTTAAACAAATGCATCATTCAACAGAATTAAATAAAGCAAACCAAGAACTGACTATTGAAAAATAAATGCATAACCAAAAATATGCCAAGAAACTGCACACAAAAATAAAGAGTGAGAAAAACAAAACCCCAGGAGAGGCAATATTATCAACAGTGAAGCCCAGATGAGACGGATGTGGATGATCTACGGCACCATTTTGAAGGAGGCCTAATTGTAAATGTTAAGGCCTCTAACAAGCTACAATACATAAAACAATTAGAAGCGTGCAAGGAAAGTAGGTTAAACGTGATAAATGGGGGAGATTTTAATGTACCTCTTTCAGAATAGAATCCTAGCAATCACAAAATAAGTGAGGGCACAGACTCTTAAATGTTGCAATTCTGAGCAGTTTCAGATTCTAACCATAATCCGAAATAACCGTTCTTGTTATCTGTGGCACATCCACCCACAAATCTAGACCTCTGAAAAGTTATCAGGGCACAGCACACCAATCTGCATCCTAGGTGGATGCTCAGGGCTGGCTCATTCTGCTCTGCACTGCCTCAGCTGAAAGAGGAGCTCCACTTCCCAGGTGGCGCGCAGGCAGGGCTGGTGAAGCCCCACTCTCTTCTCAGCACCTCTCCACAGCTGGACGGCTTGCTCACAGCTCTGTTCCAGAAGCAAGCATCCCAGGAAACAGAGTGCCAGGAGAATGCAGCGTCCTTTGCTGCGTTCATTCTCTTGGTCACAAAGCCCAGATTCCGTGGGAGGGGTGGCGATGAATGTTAAGACATGTTTGAAAACCATATCTCTTCATTCTGGATCCCAGTGATGGAGATGTTTTGTTTCCTTATGCCCATGGAACACTTTATGTGGCCTTCACAGAACCTAACACACCTCAAAAAGTTGAGATTTAATTGACCATGATCTCTGACTAAAACCCAATATAATTAGAAACAAATAATTAGAATACTGGAAAACAACGACGACTATTCTGGGATTAAGCAACAGTCCCAAATAACCACAAGAAAGATGATGAGGTGAACATGGAGAGGGCAGCTACAGAGAGCTACGCAGCCGATCCTTCTGCACGTGCCGGGGCGCTTTCCACCCCCACCCACCATAGACAGGTCCAGCCACCCCCAGGCCCCACACTGACTATAGATACTTTAATTCCGTCGTTTTTATGCCCGTGCCCACACTGCTCACTGGGGCTCGCTGGTGTTTGCAACCCCACATAGGTTAAAATTGATCCATAAATATAAAAACGAAATGTACACATTCTAATGTTATGCGCACACACACGTACTATTGTCTCCTGAGTGCCCACTGTCTACCAGGCAATGGCTGGACTTGGAGCATAGGGGTGTCTACCAGGCAATGGCTGGACTCGGAGCACAGGGGCGTCTGGAGGACCTCACAACTTTTGCTTGGCCACAATCTGCAGATAAGCGCAGTTCCAGGCAGGGATTAGATGGGCCAGCCCGTGGGCTTCTTCCTGGCGCCACCTGCCTCCCCTACCCCAGTCAGGTGTCGGGTGGCTGCTGAGGCCTGTGTCCGCCTCCTGACCTCAGGAACACCCAGGCAGGGAGGAAGGCAGTGGGCAGGGCACGGGCACCCCCACCTTGCTGGCTCACAGCAAGCCGAGTCCCAGGGCTGGGGGCACTTCATTAAACCTCCTGAAATGTGTGTAACTGTAGTCAGCCTCCATAAGGCACTGGCAGTACATGTGAAATTAAAATTACCGAGGGGCCCTCTCTCCCCACTGTGGGTGGGCAGCCTTTATTCAGAGGCTGAGGCCCGGAAGCTTGCAATCCTGGGAAGGATTTGGCCCTGATGATAATGGGCCCAAGAATGTGCTAGGTCCGCGGGTGTGGTCTGAGTCTCTCGTCTTGGCCTTATCCCCTCTCTACCCAGAGTGAGTCCTCCCACCTCCACTGCACACACAGGGCTGGCTGCCTCCTATGGGCAGATCCATTCACAGTGAGTGAGTGTCAGGCATTAAGGGTTTGCAGTTACTCCTAGAAAGGAGGGGGTCGGAGCAGGAGGCCTGGGGCTGGCAGAAGGAATCACCTGAGTCTTGGCCTACAGGCAGAGTTTGCTCAAGGGGCATCTCTTGAGCAACAAAATTGCACTTTTATTTTGTTCCCCACAACTGTCAGGTGTACCAAGGGAGGCTCCTGGGAAGCCCATGGAGATGCTCTGTCCTTGGGCTGGGAAATCCAAGGCCCTGCTGGGTTGGCCACTAGGCATGGAGAGTTGTAGCAAGATGTTTGGACAGGACTCCACTAGGTGGGGGAGTCAGGGCTGGACACAGGGGAACCCAAGGAGCCTGGCTGCAGCCAGAGGGGGAGCAGGGACCTGGGCCTCAGCACCGTAGGGCTGCTTGGGTGAGGATCATGGGGCAGGGGAATAGCCAGTCCTCGAAGCTAGTCTCTGTGGCTTTGCCTCACGCAAGCTTATCCAGACAGCCCACAGTGGACATAGCCTCATGCCACCTGCTGCGGTGGTGTCCAGGATGAGAGGACCAGACGACAGCTGTTGCACACTTGCAGGGCCCGGCTGTCCAGTGGATGGGAACACCCGTCCCCATGGTGACCGAGCAAGCCTCATGGCCTCTCCTGCTCAGTGTGGAGAATGGCCGCCTGGACAGCTGGCAGGTGGGGCTGGTTCTCGGGGGAAAGTGGCTCCATGCTGCCCATGGTTGCCCCGAAATCAGGACAGCCCTAATGGGTAGGGACACAGAGCAGCTGCCGATCCGTGGCTGGTGGCATCCAGAACCTGCTCCCCGAGAAGGCCCACTGTTGGGCCCTGCGGCCCCCTCCCCAGCACTGTCAGAGCTCCTGGGCTCTCATAAGACCTTAGGGTGGCCAGCCTGGGGAGGCGGGCTTCTCAGAGGCCTCCTGCTCCCCTGGGGCAGCAGGAGCGTGAATGCCTGCCTGCTAAGCAAGCTGACCCATTCCAGGCCACCTTAGGCTTCCAGGGCCTCGGACAGGACGCAGAGGGCCCCGCCTCACGGCTGTGGGCTGCACACAGGTTCAGAGGGGCCCAGGGGAAGTGGCTGAGCCGCAGGGGATAAGCCACAGGGCTAGAAGGCTGCCTCGGCCGTGCATCTGCATGGTGCACACGGCCAGGGGCACTGGAGAGGAGAGGGGCTGCGAAGGGGCCGGGGGCAGCTGGCTCCGACCTTGTGCTGTCCTCTGCTACCTCCTCAGGGTCGCTGTGGCCTGTGTCTAACCTGGGCCCGGCCAGCAGACCATGGCACCTGCCCCAGCCCTGGCCCACAGGGCAGGGGGGCTGGTGCTCCCCAGGGTGGGCGGCGAGCATGGCCTGAGGGCTCCAGCTGTGCCCAGCACATGTCACCGGGGGGCCCGGGAGCTCTCAGCACAGGCTGGCGGCTGGGAGCAGCTGGCCACAGGCAGGCCCTGGGACAAAGGGCGCTTTGAGCAGCCTGCATGCCTGCATGGTGCCTCCGGCCAGCTGACCCGCCCGGGAATGCCGAGGCTGGCTCTCTACGTGGCTCATCGGGCCCGTGTGCAGTTGGAACAGCTGGCCCCGGAGCCCACTGGCTGGGCTCTGTACGGCGGGGACCACCACCCACAACAGGGAAGCCCCCTGGCTTACGGTAGGGCTAGCACGAAGGTTTCCAAACAATGGGAGGAGGGCAAGACCCTAACCACTGGTCCCCCACTGTACCCCTGGCCTCATCTGTGGCCTACAAGGTGCCTGGGGGTGCCCAGAGCGTCAGTTTCTCAGGCCGGCATCCCCAAGTCTGCCCTGTCCAGTGTCCTCAGGGCCACTGGGGAGTCCAGCTGTGCCTTCGCTTCCTTGACCCTGGCTCTGTGACCTTCCTACCCAGACCCTGGTCCCCTCTACAAAGCTCAGACCTTAATCCTCAGCAGTTAATCACCCAGCTCTCTTTAAAATTAATTTTTCATTAAACCGATAATGGAATGGTATCATCAGAGACACTGAAATACTCATGATAAGCATCTGCGAGGCTTCCTTTATTGTTTAGCTAAAAAAAAAAAAATGACCCTCTTTCACCCAGCGGGATCTGAGTTCAGCTGATATGAGCGGGTTTGCCCCGCAGGCTGGCTCGCTATCTTCCGCATGTGAGCGGCTGGCGACAGGGATTCCTCCGCGCCTCTGAATCATGCCGTGCCAGCAGCATGGAACTTCAAAACTCTCTGAGCCTTAGAAAATCTCCCCAGTAATGCGGATTCATTAGTTGATAAAATAAAATGATACGTAAGACGGTCTGTGCAGCCTTCATCCTGCCCAGCGAGCGATGGGTCTGTGGGACTGCTTTCCCCTCTGTTCACTCAAAGCAGGGGGAGAGAGAAAAACCAACCAAGATAAGCAGCTGCTTTGCTAAGCCTTTACCTTGGCCCTGTGGATTTGGGTAGACCTGCCACTTGAACCACTGTTACCTAGAACACCCAACATGCGCGTGAGGTTGTGGTGGTGTGTGTGTGTGTGTGTGTGTGTCCTGGTGACTGAGCTCTGCCTCTTCTTCTGCCTTACACCCCGGGGTCCTAGGATCCAGGCTAAGGCTCCCAGCATCTGTCGGCCAAGTGTCAACATTTCAGTCTCCTTAGTGAAGTCCTCCGGGTAGTGTGGCTGTGTCTTGCCGTGTCCTTACCATCTCCCAGGATGCCAGAGTGCCCCTGACCTCCCCCCCTTGTGTTTTGTTGACACGGCAGCTAGACAAGGTGGCTGGGAGTCTCAGGACTGTGTCCATCCCTGCAGCCTGACCCTTTGTGCTCCTCGTGTCTCCCCCGATCTGTGGTGAGGACACAGCCAGGGTCCACAGGAGCCCTGCAGCGGGTCTCCTGGGGTGAGCTTGGCAGTCTGTGAGGACTCAGGACTGAAGGCTCAAGAACAGCTCTAAAGGACTCTCCAGGGCCACACACCAGGCACAGCCAACTCTGGCTGCCCATGGCTCTGAAGGCCCACCAGAGACCTGGCCCGCGGGAGCTGGCCAGGCCCACAGGGTAGGAGTCGGCGCGTTGTGTTGAAACACACATACCATCAAGTGCACCACCGAGTGCTGCGCAGGCTTCAGAAGCTTCCCAGCCCTCCAGGAAGACCCGCATCCATTATCAGCCCCGCCCAGCCGCTCCCTAGCCCTAGCTTTTTTTCCTTTTCTTTGTTCTGTGTGTGTGTGTGTGTGTGTGTGTGTGTGTGTGTGAGAGAGAGAGAGAGAGAGAGAGAGAGAGAGAGAGAGAAACAGAGACAGAGACAGACAGGGGATGGAATCCAGGGACACTCTACTTCTGAGCTATACCCCCAACCCTTTTATTTTGAAACAGTGCCTCGCTAGGTTGCTGAGAGTCTCACTACCTTGCTGAGGCTGGCCTTGAACCTGCGATCCTCCGGTCTCAGCCTCCCAAGTACTGGGATTACAAGTGTGCACCACCGCGCCCGGCTCCCATGTTCACCATTTCTAAGCACACAGTCAGGGCACTGAGCACAGCCCAGTTGTCGCGCAGCTGTCACCACTGCTCACCTCCAGAGCTTCCTCATCTCCCCAAACGGGAACTCTGTCCCCATTAAACACTGACTTGCCACCCCGACACCCCATTCTGCTTTCTGTGTCTGGATCTAAATGATTCTGGGTGTCCCCCAGGAGTGGCATCACACGGTACTTGGGCATTCTACCTCCGAGCTCTACTCTTAGCCCTATTTCGTTTGGAAGGAACTGCACAGGGCCTCGCTAAGTTGCTGAGGCGGCCGTAACCCGGCCACCGTCTTGTCTCAGCCTCCCAAGCACTGGGATTACAGGCAAGCGCCAGCACGCCCGGCGGCATTTGTCCTTTTGTGACTGGCTTGTCTCTGAGCACAGTGTCCTCAAGGTTCATCCATGTTGTAGCAGTGTCAGCATGTCCGTCCTTCTCAAGGCAATGACTGTTGCCCTGCACAGACAGACACGCTTTATTCATCTTTCCATCCAGCAGTGAGCAGTGCGTTTCCACTGCTGTGAACATAGGTGCGCAGAAGTCTCATCAAGTTCTTCATTTCTATTCTTTTGTGGATAGGCCCAGAAGTGGAACTGCTGAATTGTATAGTAATTGTTATTTTTTTCCCTGGGATGTTATTTTTTTCAAAAAAGAGAAGTTTTTTTTGGTACTAGGGATTGAACTCAGGCATTCTCCCTCTGAGCTATACCCCCAGTCCTATTTTTATTTATTCATTTATTTATTCATTTATTTATTTATTTATTTATTTATTTATTTTAGTGTGTGTGTGTGTGTGTGTTTGTGTGTGTGTGTGTGTGTGTGCGTGTGTGTGTGCGTGTGTGTGTGTGGTACTGGGGATTGAACTAAGGGGCATTCTACCTCCGAACTATACCCTCAGCCCTATTTTATTTATGTGTTTATTTATTTATTTATTTATTTATTTTTGTGTGTGTGGTTCTGGGGATTGAATTCAGGGGCATTCTACCTCTGAGTTACACCCTCAGCCCTATTTTTTAATTTTTTATTTGGAAACAGGGTCTCACTAAGTTGCTGAGAGCCTCACTAAGTAGCTGAGGCTAGCTGTGAACCTGCGATCCTCCAGTCTCAGCCTCCCAAGTACTAGGATCACAAGCGTGCGCCACCACGCCCGGCTTTTATTTTTATTTTGAAACAGGGTCTTGCTAGCTTGATGAGAGTCTCACTACTTGCTGAGGCTGTCCTCAAACCTGCAATCCTCCTGTCTCAGCCTCCCAAGTACTGAGATTACAGGCGTGAGCCACCACGCCCAGCTAAAATAGAGTACTTTCTAGAGTACTGGGATTACAAGCGTGCAGTAAAATAGAGAACTTTCTAGAGCAGCTGTAGGCTCACGGCAGAAGTGAGCGATGGTAATTCCATGCCTAACGTTGGAGGAACAACTGATGGTTTCCCACGGCGGCAGCACCACTCCGCATTCCGACTTGCAGTGCGCAAGGCTCCAGGCTGTCTCCGTCCTCAGCAGAGCCGCTGATTTCCTGTTGTTTTGACAGGAGCCATCCTGATGGGCGAGAGGCGGCATCTTAGTGTGGGCTTTATTTGTACTTCCTGGTGATGGCGAACATCTTGTCATGCGCTTATTGGCCATCTGTGTATCTTCTTTAGAGAAACGTCTGTTTAAGTACTTTGCCTTTTAAAAAAATTGGGTTGTTAGGAGCTCTGGTTTTTCATTTTTTTAAGTTATACAAATAAAGCCATTGAGTGCACACTCATAACTCCTATCACTCGGAGAACAGCAGGAAGAACTCGGTGTGGGCCTGGACTCCATTGTGTGTGTGGGGGCTGCATGTGGGCGGAGTGACAGGCTGCAGAGTGTCTTCTTGCGGGTGGACCCCAAAACTGATTGCTTTCAGACCTGGTCAGAAAAGCACACAGTTGAGCGTGAGGTTTCGCGTGGCACACGGCTGAGTGCGAGGTTCTGGAGTGACAGCGCGGGCAAGGCCACGGTGGCATACGCTCTTATCTCCTCCAGGTGCGCGGGAGGGTGGCCCTGGCGGAGCTCCACTGGCCACCTGCGCCTCCTGGGGCCCTCTCACATCCTTACTCCAGCTGTCCACAAGATGACCACGGTGGATAGGATGCCATGCTCCAGGAGACCCAGGCTGGCACTGGTGGCTCTGTGCCTCTGGGCCACCACTCCCCCTCCCAGGCGGCCTCTCGTCATGGTTGGGTTTCTGTCGCTGGAGCCCAGTAGCCACTGGCCTATGCCCTCTCCCCCCAACCACAGGGGTACTCCCAGAACCCCTGCTGTCCCCAGGTGGCACAGTCGTGTCTGTGTGTGACAGCAGCAGCCCTCACGTCTCTACTCCCAGACCTGCCCGGGGGCCTCCACGGACCCCAGCCCGCTCCTCCCATGCCAGGTCTCAGCAGGTGAAGCGACTGGTCCCCGCAGGGCTTTCCTCGGTGAGCCATGGTAACTGGGACCACAGGCCCTGCTTGGGGGCGGGGGAGTGAGGGGCCGCAGGGCCTGTGCTGGGTGTGTACACGTCTGGGGCCCCTCATGTAGGAAGTCAAAGACAGCCCAGAGGCGGCCTTGCTTTGATCTGAGGGCCTGTAGTCTCAGCGGAGACCACGGGCTCCGTGGCCCAAGGCCGCCTTCCTTATATCTACGGGTCAGAGCTCGGGGGCGCACTCCATCAACGTCCCCGGGCACTGCATCCTTGACCCAGGTCTTGCAGGCTGCGCATGGGGCTCCCAAGAGGCCCTTCGGGATGCTGGATGGTGCTGGGCGCCCCTTTCAAAAGGCCTCTGGAGCTCCTGTTATCGATGGGGAGCCAGGGAGCCTTATTGGTTCTGCAGGTGTGGTGGGTGGGGCTCCCAGAGGTGTGGGGTGCTGGGGTGGCCTGAGAAAAGTGGAAGGCAGCGAGGAGAGGGATGGGGAGGTCACCCTAAATACAGGGCCATGTGCGTGGGGTGCCTGGGGCGATAAAGAAGCTCTCCAGGTAAACGAGGCCGCGACACTCTGAGTGGCAGCCCTCAGACCCTGACCTGGCAGTGGGGAGGTGTGGGGGAGAAACAGATGCTGGCAAATTCCTGGGAGAAGTTTGAGGCCTCTTTGGTTGTGCTTAGGGCTGTGCTTAGGGCCAGATCTGCCGCAGATGAGCCTCAGGCCTGCCCCTGCCAGGACAGAGAGCACCCAGGCTAGAGGGTGGCTGGGGTTACCCCCGGCTCTGAACTACTAAGGCTGGGCTGGCCTCCCCTAACCAGAGCTGGGAGGAGGAAGACCTGCTGTGCACAGGGGGTGCCCCCTGCATTGGGGCTGGGGCACTGTGTGGCTTGGGGGACCAGCCCTCCTTCAGGCCCCATCCCTGCTGAAGTACCAGCCTCTGGGGTCCAAGCTGTGGCCTTGGCCCTGAATACATACCATCCCACCCAGCCTAGGCGTGCATTCGAGGCTGATCGTGATGGAAATCATTTTATCTCAGAACAAACACTTGCCCCAGTGGTCTCTGGCCTAGAACATGGCTGTCTGCCTCAGCAACTTCCTGGCCTGCCGGCAGCACCATACTGATGACCACGCGAGCGGGGCCTAGTTCCTAGGCGGCTGGCTGCAGCCTGGCCTCACACTGTTCCCCAAACCAAGCAGGATTTGGGAGTCACATCATTTTAAATTATTCCAACCACCTCACCCCTCAGTCCTGATGTCTGAGTGGCAAATAGTTTCTCTCCAGGTATCAGGCCAGGGTAGTATGGAGGAATCTCCAGCCATCCAAAGTCACCCCTCGCTAGTCACTATTTTAAGGTGCATTCTAGGCACATCTTCAGATCTACTTGGGACATGGCTGAGGAACACCCTGACTTCAGAGCATGGGAGAGAGTCTCTGCTGGGGGCTCCTGGGGTCTTAGCTGGTGTCCCTGCCCCTTGATCTCTTCCTCCTGCTACCAGCTCTGCCATTCTGGGCTCTTCTACTCACCCCCCCCCCAGTGAAGGCCACATGGTGGGCACCACGTTTGCAGTGGTTTGACAGTGCTGTGAGCTGAGGTAAGATGGGGCAGTCCCATGAATACAGATGTCACCCAATCCCCACCTTGGGATGTAGGGCCTGAGCTCTGGGCCTTTGACGGATTAAATTAGTGCTGACTGGAGAACACAGGGCCCATGATATCATGTGGCCAGGCAAGGACCTGGCACAGAGCCACTCTGCCCAGGGGGTCTCCTCTGTCCCAGCAGGACCCTGGTCTGAAGAACAGCAGTCCCCCACGCTTGTACCCACTCTCAGTGGCCCTGGGTGTAAGCCACTGGCTTGTCCAGACAGGCCTCACACGTGGGCTCAGAGGAGCCCTTGGCAGGAGGAACCTGCCACCACGTGGCTCGGTCCGAATGGGCTGTGGTCTGCGTGGGCGAGCTCACCCGCCCCCTTCCTCAGGAGATCGTCCTGGTCGTGTTCTTTGGGACGGAGTACGTGGTCCGCCTCTGGTCCGCAGGCTGCCGCAGCAAGTACGTGGGCATCTGGGGCCGGCTGCGCTTTGCCCGGAAGCCCATTTCCATCATCGGTGAGTCACGTCCACCCTGCAGACACATCACCCCCACTGCCAGCCGGGAATGACCCCACATCACAATTCTATCAGAACTGTCCAAGAACCGAGACCCCCTGCTCTGCCTGCCCATGACAGAGCAGGGCCCCAAGGCGAGCAGGGGTGACTGCCCAGGTCCACCAGCACCGGGGCCAGTGGCAGCCTGGACCGCCTCCACACTGGGGGACTGGGCCATGCATGGGGTTTGGCATTTCCCGGCTTCCGGGCACCCTCCGTACTCCCACGGTTTGACGGCGCATCGGTCACCCTTGGTGGCCTGGGGTCCAGGCCGCAGGCTCTGTCCTCTCTGGACCCTTGTAAACCTCAGCACAGGACTCAGCTTTGGTCCGGGTCAGGGGGCTATGCACATGACCAAGACAGAGGCCTGGGCCCCGCCAGCTCAGGCACTGCTGTCTCCCCCTGGGTCTGTTCCCGTGCCCCCTGTTCCGGTCCCGTCTCTTGAGTACAAGTGCTTTCCTGGGGAGCAGGCATGCACGCCCAGGCCCTGGCTGCTGGGGTCCTGACAAGCTGCCCCTCCCTGCAGACCTCATCGTGGTCGTGGCCTCCATGGTCGTTCTGTGTGTGGGCTCCAAAGGCCAGGTGTTCGCCACGTCAGCGATCAGGTACGTCTGCGCTTCGGGCTCTCCCTGTTGGGCCACCACCTCTGCCACAGGTCTGGGAGGGCGGTGACCTGCCACCGACCTTTCCTTCTCCCAAGCACTGAGTGGTGTCGCTCTCTGCCCCCCTTACTCTGAGGTGCCCCTGCTGAGCAGTGGCGGGGTGGGGTGGCGGGGCCCAGGCAGGTGGGCAGCCGTGGTTCAGCGCCCGCCAAGCATTAGGCAGCCTTGAGTGTGAGACCCAGGGACTTGGGTGGTAACCTGACCATTTGTGTAAACTGGGGTGACCAAAGGAATCTGGAGATGCGCAGCTGACCTGGCCCTGGCCCTGTGCTGAGCAAGTGGACTTGGAACTGCACGGGGGAAGAGGATTGAGAGGCAGCTGACCAGGGCTGAGTCAGGGAGGGGTAGGCACAGAGGTGAGACAGTCAGTTGACATAGGTATGTACCTTTCTCCCCAGCGCAGAGCTAAGTCTGGTGGGGGCAGGGACACCTAGGCCCAGGTATGGGCTCCTGAGGCTGCTATGGCCCTCTCAGCCCTGCTCTGTCTCCTTCCCAGGGGCATCCGCTTCCTCCAGATCCTGAGGATGCTGCACGTCGACCGCCAGGGAGGCACCTGGAGGCTCCTGGGCTCTGTGGTCTTCATCCACCGCCAGGTGGGTGGTACAGGTGGGGTGCAGGTTCCAGGGTGAGGGCCAGGCAGGAGTGGAACAGCCCACAACAAGATGGTATGAAACACGCACAGAACCCAGCCTGCCCCCAACCAGTACCGTGGGCTCCAGCCAAGCGGCCCAGAGCCTGGCAGGGGCCAGGGCAGGTGGGTGCATGGACAGGGCCCAGAATCCCAGAGCGACCCCGCAGCCCAAGACCAGGTGGGTGCTCTGCCCAGACCACACTCTTCGTGCCAGCGTTCTTAGCCTGCCAGGCAGATGCAAAGGCGATGCCACCTAACTTTAAGCTGGGGACAAGGAAAATCGGGTAAATGAAAAGACAGAAAAGCAAGATGGAAAAACAGAAAAATGTCTATGAGGCCCAAGAATCTAAAACCAGGCAAAGCAAGACCAACCCAGCAGCGGTGAGGGCCTCTGTCGCCCCTTTCCAGGGTGAGGCCGATGGGTTCAGGGTGTGTCTGCCTCGGGTAGAGGCAAGGGACCAGGGGCGCGCTTGATCTCACTGACGCTCTGCTGGGTGCCGGCTCGAGCTCAGTTCTGTCCTATTGGGGGAGAGAGAGCCACTGATCAGCAGAGGCTGTGCAGCCCAGGTGGCCAGTCCGTGGGGTAGCAGGGGCCAGGCTCAGGCCCGGGTAGCAAGACCCCACACCCACCATTTACGAGAGTTGTGAACAATAGGTTGTTTTGGAATCCAGACTCTGCACGCAAAACAGGCCTGAGTAGATGTACAATGATATGGTAAGGACTGGAACTTGCTGCCAAGACATTTCCTCGTTGCCTTTGATGTCGGCCCAGAAAGTACCAGAAGGCTCTTGGCCATGGGACGCCATGGGCCATGGCCTGACGCCATCTCCTTTTCGGTCCTAGGAGCTGATAACCACCTTATACATCGGCTTCCTGGGCCTCATCTTCTCCTCCTACTTCGTGTACCTGGCTGAGAAAGACGCGGTGAACGAGTCAGGCCGCATCGAGTTTGGCAGCTATGCAGATGCGCTGTGGTGGGGGGTGGTAAGTCGGGGCCTTCCGGGCATGGGTGTCCTGGGCTGGGGCCACGTGGACCTGGGGGGGCAGGGCGTTGGGCTCTGGTTTCTGGAGATTTTATGCCTCATTGGTAGGTACTCCTCACCTGAATGCTCAAATCCCTTTGTCCACAAATTTGTACTTGAAGCCAGTAGCGCGGGCCCCACAGTCAACACTGCGCGCTCTAGGTCAACACAGAGTGCTCTTGGGTCCCAGGCCTTGAACTTTGAAAAGGCTTTATCTTTGGACTTACATTTTGGAAGTGAAGTCTGATGGGAATGGTGTGAGCTCTGGGGGTGGCACCTCAGCCACGTTCCCACGCGTCACCCTGCGGGCTCCTGAGCTGCCGGCTTCAGGGAGGCTGGTGTGTGGCAGATGCCCCTGCATACGAGTGCTCCATGTCCCAGCGTGAAGCGATGCCGTGCAGAGTGGCGCGGGTGGGGGAGGCGAGGGGCCTGGTGGACTCCCATCCACCACCAGTCTGTTGTAGGGCAAGCGCGTGTCCTGTCTACTGACCTCCAGACAGGAGAGGTTAGTCTGCAAAAGGCGGGAGCCATGGCCTTGGGGAGCAGCGCAGGCTCTGGGGGCACGGAGTGAGGCAGGCAGCCCTGCTGGTGACCCCCGTGTGGCCCTAAAGTGCTCTGTCCAGGAAGGAAGGGTTTCACTTGCTTGACTTGGGGCTCTTGCCCTCTACCAGAAAGGAGGCCTCTGGGCTGCCTGGGGTGGGAAGTGGGACACGTGGTCCTGCTGTTCCTGTGTTCCCCACGAGGCCAGGCACACAGTGAGTACTCCTGACAGTGGCCACATCAGTGTGTTTTCTAGAAACTTCCAATGTGTCAGGCAGCTCAAGGAAGGCAGGGACATGCAGACACAGCTCCCAAGTTGGGGCAGGCCCCAGACTCAGCTATTGCCCCCCACTGGAGGGGGGGCGCCATGTCCCTGAAGGTCCTGGTTTGGCGGGCCTGAGCAGGTTTGGGCAAGAGGGCTCAGCCTCTGGGCAGGGAGCTTGCCTGTGGTGGAGGTTGGGTGGGGGGAGGACACATCCCGGGGACATGGCAGGGCCCGTGGGGGGGGACAGGCTGCCCCAAGCCAGGAGCATTCCCTGGTGGGAGATGGGCAGCGCAGGACGGAGGCGCAGCAGGAAGTGAGTGGGTGACCGCCTGTGGCAAGGCTGATAAGCGGTGCCCAGCCTTGGCGCTGCCCTGCCTGCCTTCCCGGCCGCCTGCTGGAGCTGTCCCCGGCCCCTGGCCCCCCAGCCCGCGGCGGAGAGGCGCTCCCACTCCCACACCTGTGCAAACATCCGCCCGCCGGCCGGGAACACGGCCCCTTTGTGCCCGGCTTGGCACCGGTGCCCCAGCCTCAGCCGTCAGCTGCAGCCTCGCCTCGGCCACCGTGCACCCTGGCCCGGCCATTGTTCCCATCAGGCCCTGCACCCTGGCCGCCCAGGACCCCCGCCGCCCAGCTCTGGGGCAAACAGCTCCCATTCATCGCACGGCTGCCCTGCAGCTGTCCAGCGGGAGCAGCCGAGGCTTGAGTTATGGGCTGCGTTCCTGGCACTTCTCGGACAAACAGAACTCGAGAAATGCAGGACGGGCAGCCTGGATCGGGGGCTCTGCAGCCAGCGTGCCAGTTTGCAGCTGAGCCCTGAGCAGTTGTTCCCTCTGGGTCCCCTTTGTCCTGGCTTCCTTCACCCACCAGGGGAGCAAAACATCACCCACTCTCCAAGGCTTCCCGTCTGGGCGGATGGAGATGTAGGTCTACTAATGTCAGGAGCTGCCATGGGTACCCAGCAGGTAGGGTGCTTCCCGGACCTGGCAGTTCAGACCTTTGCCACACCTGGCCCAGGCCCTGCCTGGACTCGGGGACCCCTCTCTCATAGCCCAGAGAGTATCAGCCTAGGGGCCCAGAGCCAGCCTGCCTCTCCAAGAAGTCAGGTGCCAGGCCTCTGGGGCTGCAGGAACAGTGTGCCCTCCCTTGCCCAAAGGCCCACAGGGGTGACCAGGCAGCCTCATGTCCTCGGCTCAGACAGCGTTTGTCAAGTGAATGAATGAATGAACCAGTTGATCTGCCTTCAAAATGTCTGTCTTATGGAACCCAGGATGGTGGATGGATTCATTTCCTGTAGCGGCCAAAGTCCCCTAAGCCAGGTAGCTTCACAATAGATATTTATCACAGTTCTAAGAGGCCAGAAGCCTGAAACTGAGGTGCGGAGGGGCAGCTCCCTCTGAAGGCTCTCAGGGAGGGCCTGTCTCCTCTGGCTCCCGGGGCTTGGGCCTGCCCTGGATCATCCTACATCAATCGCCCTTCACCTGCGTATGCCTGTGTCCTACGAAGGCACGGCCACTGCATTTGGGGCTTACCCAAGTGACCCAGGATGACCTCATTCCCAGATCTTAAACCACATCTTTGAAGACCCTGAATCCAAGCAACATCACATTCTGAGGAGCCAGGAGGATGTGAATTTGGGGGACATGATTGAGCCTGGGGTGGCGGGTATTCCCGGTAGACTCTGTAGGAAGGCCCCTTCCCTCGGTGGGCCTCAGTTTCCACAGCTGTCAAGCAAAGGTGCAAGTTCCATAGCTGAGTGTCCCTTCCCTGGGGTGGAGACGCCCCCTCAGAGGTGAGGTCTGCCGGGTCCCTGAGCGCGGCGCCCGAGTGTGGCTGCGAGGTGTCTGGGGAGCGTTTCAGACTTTTTTCCTTGCCCTTGGAACAAAATGCGTTTGTTTGTGCTAAAGTTTGAGTGGAGGGAAAAGCAGTTTTTGCAAACACGGGCTCCTCTGTTTAGCGCCTGGGGGTCTCTAAAAAACGGGTGGCTGCTGGGCTCTGTTTACCCCATATGTCTAAATTTAGAATTTAGAGTGGAAAGGCCGGAACTCCACCCCTGTATTCCAGCCCCTTTTAAAACAGAGTCTGACGGCCCTTCTCTCTTCACCTGGGGGCTCCGGAAAGCTCCTGCCTCCCAGGCTGTGCTGCATCCTGGCAGAGCAAGGCCACAGGGGCCTGGAGCGGGGGCCTGGGCGAGGTGGGGATCCTAGACACCCACACACAAGCCCTGTTGGCGGGAGGGAAAGCCATCAGGACCTCTTTGATGCTGGAGAAGCTGAGCTGCAGGCCAGGAGTGGTAGCATGCAGCCCCCACCCGGACCAGGGGTCTTCCTCTGCCCCAGCTCCATGCAGAGTCTGAGAGTGCTCTGCAGCCAGACAGCTCTGTCCAAGGAGGGGCCTATCCAGCGGGGCTTCGTAGGATGAATAAGAGCCCAGAAGAGACGTCCATCTTCCTGTACTTACTGCCCATTGGCCAATACGTGGGGGACCTATTTCATGGGCTCAGTAGGACTCGTGATGGACAGAACTAATTCCCTCTTAGGGGATGGGATTCAGCCGAGGCCGGGGAGGAGTGGGAGCCCTTGAACGTCTTAGGCTTTCCAGCTACTCTCTAGTCTGAAGACAACAGTCAGCATCAGACACAGAGGAACGCAGGAGGAGGCAGGGTACACAATTAGGCACAGGATAAGGCCGGACGCAGCACTGCATGCGTGTCCCGCGCCCACCACGTGCCAGGTGTGGCACTGGGCAGGTTACCCAACCTCTCAGGGCCCATCTGTGAAACAACACTGAGATATAGACCTACTTTCATGGATTGTCAGAAAGTTAAATGACTGAATCCACAGAAAGCAGGGGCACTGGGTGCGGCTCCCGTTGGCGTTTCTGGGCTGACCTTCCAGCCTCCCCCGGAGGAGCGGTGGGAGAAGGGAGGACACACCCCTGTGCCTCTAGATGACCAGGAGGGCTTGGTCGCACGGCCCACCCTCCTCCACTGGCCCCATCACCCCCATGGTATGTCTGAGGCTTGGACTTGAGCAGCCCGCATGCCTGCCGCCTGGAGCAGCGGCAGCTGACCCCCCACCCCGCCCCGGGTTCCTTGGCCCAGGAGACGTGCAGATCTGCCTTCCTGATGGCTGGCCGCTGGGGACAAGTTCCAGGCACGAGAACTATAAAACGGCCCATTCCTGAGCTGCTTGTGTCTGTGAATTCAGGAAAAACAAACAACTCTGCAGGGACGGGCCGTTTCCCCAGGAAGAGCCACAGGACCCTCGTTAACTTGACAAGGAGGGCCTGTGGCGGGCGGGTCTGGGGGGAGGCGGCGGGTCCTGGAACCCTGGGCAAGCAGTGGGTTCAACACTCAGGGCCCCGGCACCCCGGCTCCCGCCGACCACCCAACTTAGACCCAGGAAATGAGGGTGAGGAGGCGGACTTGGAAGAGGTGCTCTCAACATCCCTACCTGTGCAGGAGGGCCTTCCATGCTTGCCCGCCACACCTGCCTTTCAGGGGGCTCCAGGCCTCCTCTTTGCCCTAGCCCCTTCTTTGTGGGATTTTTTTTTTGTACTAATTTAGATGTTATTTTCTCGATGCCTGAGTTTGCTGGTGTCCCTTAAACTCTGTGCCCAAGGTCCCAGGGCCCTCACTCCCCGCTGTCTGAGGCCCTCTCCCTGCCTCTTCCTCCATGTGGGGCAGCTGTTCTCACTTTCCCAGAATCCCTTTCTGCTCTAACAGATAACTTTGCATATGTGGGTTATATCTATCAATGCTTAATAAGCCTGAGAAATTTTTAAATGCTTCCATATTGATTAAAGTAAAATCACACCCATTATGTTTCTATATATAAAATAATTTTGTGAGAAGCTACTGTATTTTCCAAAATGAAGAAATATCACGGGCGGAAAAGCACGCATTTCTGCCCATGTGCATGAAGCGCGGCCACCGGGGGACGGCTGTGCCCTCTCCCTGGAGCCCCTGCCTGTCATTACAGCATCGTGCACCTTATGCTTGGGACGGAGTGCGAGTGAGCATGGCGGGCGCTTCCAGTGTCACTGTGGGACAAGTCCTGACCTCAGGGTCCCTGGAGGTGCTCCAGGCACCTGGAGATCCCTGGTGTCCACTTGCCCACTAGCAAACACAGGGATTTGACCTACCCCAACACGGCCCTCTGCCCTGCGCCTCCCACCCTGCCCCACAATGGTGCACGGCTCCGTCACCATCCACCAGTGCTCTGCCTTTGTGGTCCGCCTTCCCTCACCCAGTGCAGGAGGGGACATACAGACGAGCGGGACTTGGTTCTGGCCCTGGGGTAGGGATGCACAGCATGCAGCCATCAGAGCGAGAAGTGTCGCGATGGGCCCACCTACCCAGCAGTGGCAGAACCAGGAGCGGAGGGGCGGGCGCAGCCTAAGAGGAGGCAGCAGAGGCTGCCTGGGTCCCAGCAGGGCCTTGAGGAATGAACAGGAGGTTGCGGGGTGAATGAGCAGGAATCAGCATGTTCACAGAAGGGGTGAGTGTCCTGTTAGAATCAGAGGTGGGGACGTCTACTGGCGCTCGCCTGTCTGGGCTGCAGGGGCCATCCCGGCTCAGGACCAGGACGGGCCAGGGTCCTGGTCTCTCAGGTCTGGGCCGCCTTTTGTATGCTTTCTCTGACTTACCAAAGACCCAGTAAATATTTATGGAATGGACGATGAACAAGCGCCTCTGCCCCACGAGCCCTTCCGGGCTGCGCTGCCAGGCGGGGTCACTCCCAGTGCCGCATCTCAGAGGCCGGCCCAGTTGCTGCCCGGCTCTGCCTTTGCAAGGCTCCTCCGCACGCTTACAGACGGCAGCTGTGGCCCAGCCCTCACACGTGGAGTGCAGGCCTCCTAGAGGGCACACTGCGGGCGAGGGGCCTCTGGGCTCCCCAAGCGCTCTGACCCACCAGCACACTGTCACCTTGCCTGGGGTGGGTTGGCTTTAGCTTGTGGGTACCTGAGCCTACAAGGGGTGTGTGTGTGTGTGTGTGTGTGTGTGTGTGTGTGTGTGTGTGCGCGCGTGCGCGCGCTATGTAAGATGTCTAAGCCTAAGCATGCCCTGAGAGTGTGAGGCTCAAATGTGGGCTCCAGCCCCCTTTTTATGTGGCCTTGGGCCAAGTGTACATGTGTGATATTATGTGTGTGTGTGTGTGTGCACGCCTGTGCATGTGCCACCTTGCTGCCTTAGCACATCAGGTCATTGCACAGGTGTGTGTGTGTGTGTGTGTGTGTGTGTGTGTGTG